>QLNU02014176.1:170962034-170976043 GCA_006491805.2 Dysdera silvatica | reverse complement strand
TAATTTTGGACATGAGTTTAAATAGAAAATGTGGGTTGGAATCTAAATGATAGTGAATTCATGTCATTTTTCTAGTGTTCAATGTCTAGGGTAGAGTCCTTGACAATAGAAGTTCAGCTTCCTCAGAAAACTGTAGGTTCTGGCTAAACTTAATCTTAACTGCCTTTGCACCAAAATATGTCATATCGAATGATTACTGTGTAAATCAATGCTTTTTGAAGATTTTATATTACTTTCTAAAATCTTATTCTGTTTAATAAATCCTAAAGTACACTGATATAGGCAGGGACAACGTATTACATTTATAAGTTTAACAATAAAAAACCTGCGTTCATAGATTTTGCATTATATGTTTATTAGACCTCCTGTTGTAGTTCAATTGGTTGAGAAATGTACAATTGCGCAGTAATCGGAATAATAGCTCTGACACTACTGTAATTCAAGTTAAAATTCATATACAGTTTTGTAAGCTGGCACATGGTTATTTTTTATGGCAGGGATACCTTCTGCCTTTGTCAGAAGAAACTTCCAAACTAATCAATTCTGCCATTTTCATAGCAACCAATTAGTCAAAATGGAAATGAAATAGCTGACATATCACCATCTGTCGTAAAATAATCGTGACTTTTGGAATTTCCATGGGGGTGAAAAGGTGTGGCCATGTAAATTTAGTATGTTCATACTACAACAAACAGAAGTAATGAGGTAAAACGACCTTAGATACATATGCTACAGATTCAAAATGGTGAACCGAAAACTAAGTTTAACACTACAAAACCATAGTTTATTGTTACTCAAATGTGATTTATGCAGAGTAGTTTGAAGTGTAAGATGCTAATATGGCTGATCGGAGAATCAGATTTAGAGTGCAAACTTTGCATCATTAAGAATTGAATGGTAACATAATCGTTTGATATGCAAAAAGTAGTTGTGAGATTGATTTTAAATCACAGATTATAATTTTAAGTATTGGATTTTGTTTCGAGTTACTGGTTACTCGCATAAGCATAACTTGAGGTTCAAATATAGCGTAAAAGTGTGTGTGTGTGTGTGGGGGGGGATAAAACTAAAAATTCAAAATTGAATTGAAAAATTATAGTTTTGCTTCTGTTCTAAAAAATATGGGATGGGCATATGTCCCACCTTCTTCCCGCTAGATTACATCTATGGTTACTTGTATTCTTCATAAACTTACGTTCATGCATTTATATATGTTCATGATTAATGAATCTTTATGTACCAAGTAGTGGTTGGCTTACGTTTTTGTACTTAATTGATCGAATGTGTAGAAATCTATCTTTTAATATATCAACGTTTAAAGTAAAACTTTGATATGTCTTCACTACATCTACATTAAGCAAAACTAATTGCAGAATTGTCTGGAATTGATCAAAAGTTTCTAAATCGATGGTAGTTACATTAAAAACAAATAGTGTCCAGTTAGTGGTTTTTTGGGCCTGTTCCTGAATTGAACAGCTACAGTAAATTGGATGGTCAAGGTTAATTGTTTTCAAAGGAATTCCTGGATTTTTGAGTGACTGAATTTACATTTATTACTTTAAGTTTATAATTTTTGAATGACAATTACAATACAAATCTCAAAGGAACATAGCCAAGAGTTTGCACATGCTTATACATTTGAATTGATGAATGGATTTACATTTCAACTTGAATGATTGCATTCTCAATACAATTCTCAGAGGAACATGTTCATGAGTTTACATATGCGTATGTTTCTAGATTTGTGAATGAATTTACATTTGTAATTTTAAAATTATGAATGGCTACATTCTACACACAATTCTAAAAGGCATATGTTATGAATTTATACATGAATATGCTCCCGGATCGAATGTATATTCATTAACTTCAAGTTCTAAAATTAAATGTCTGTATTCTTAAAAGCACATGCTCATGAATTTACATATGCTTAGTCAGTGGCATAACTTGAGTCCAATACCTGGGCTTATCCTTCCCACCCCAAACTGTTTAAAAAATTGAAAGTTTATTGCTCAGTTCTCAAGAAATAAGTCTTTTTTTTTTTAAATATATATTTTAGGTATGGCCCTATGGTGGTGCAGTAATAGCATGCTCACCTAGCGCACCATTTTCCCGGATTAAACTCCCAATGATGCCTGTTCACCACAGTTCGGGGTTTGGTTCCCTGGGCCATACGAAGGTTCAGATACCTCGGAAAACTATAGATCCTGACGTAGCATGTGACCCTCGCTGTCCTTGTGCCATAAAAGCTCACGAAAAACTTACTTTAGGTACATGGTTTTGCTAATATAGCCTCCAATAATTATGAGGATTTGGATTTTAATGCTTTAGATGTATCCATATAATATCACTTGTTTTATTAATTCATTGCAACTTTACATGACAACGAAAAGAAATATTAACTAGTACAATTTTTCACACTGGTCTGAATACAAAGTAGAAAAGAAGGTAAAATATTTATTTGCAGATGGGTGTATTTGACCTTCTTGTATACTTCGTGTTCTGACCAGTGTCAAAAAAATTTTACTAGTTATTATGGTAAGCCCTGGTGGATTTTTGTACCTGGTTGCTAAACGAAATCTTGCGAGATACATACTTTTACGGGTGGAAAAGCGAATGTGACAAAACCCTCTTTTTGGACCAGAGAACTGTCGCTAAAATGGTAATGCATTGCTTGCCACTTATTCCTCTTGTGTTATGGAAATACTGGTTGTATTTCCTGTTGAAAAGCTTTGATCTAAATGACGAAGACCAGTAAAGTTCATCCACAGTAGACTGATTCTGTTAGTTAAAGGATATGAACTGACACATGATTTATTTTAGCAAAAGCTTCAACATGTCTTAATGCCATTGACAACTGATTTTTATTCGTCACTTGCATTCTGTGGGCTTCACAGTCAGCTATCTTTTCAAATGGAATAGTTAATACTTAATATAATTGTCAAAGGAATATGTTCATGGGTTTACACATGCTGACAGTCCCAAACTTATGAACATTTTTATTAACTTCAAATTGGGTAACTACATTCCTGGAAGAAACATGACCTTGAGTTTTCACCCATATTTGATGAAAGATCATATATTCTCATTTAAATTTGCTAAAAAAATGTGCTTATTAAGTACTCAGCATTTGGTTGTCAATGGAATTGTTAACAATAAATTGATAAAAAAAATACTGTTTAATGAAGTGTGTATGTAAAGGATATATTATCAAAAACCAAATTAAAAATCGCATTCCTTATTGCTATTGTGCAAGTTCATTCTATTTGTGAATGTTTCAAATATTCCATGTGCAGAGCTAGTCGTGGAGTATTTTTTGATGTGTAAAAAAAAAAAGTATAAAAAACTATAAGATACATTTTGTTAATATTGATATAGCTTTTAACTAATTGCTGCAACTCATCAATTTGTTAACAGCTATAGAGAGTTATGTACCGTAAATTATTTATGGTTTATTGAGATCGATTAAAATTATGTATGCCATAACTGGAGTATGTAGATAGTATGCTATGTATGTCTCCCATGAAAGCAGTGTTTTGTCAGCTTCTATATTGTGTTTATTTTTTAAATAGTAACAGGATTATTATATTGTTAATGTGAAAAGCTTACTTGTCAATCCTGTTAAATACAATTTTGATTTCATGTTTTGTCCCTGGATTTTGGAAATGTTATTGTACAGTATTATATATCAATATATATAAACAGTTTTCTATCTTCCTATATATATATGGGATACTAAATTATTGCTGACTAACAAATCTAGTGACTTTTTATAGTGACAAAGATTGATTTTCAAGACTAGAGCATGTCAATGAATTTCTAGGTCATGTTACCTGCTGGGCAGCTACTGTTACTATGGGGTCTTGTGCATTGGTGTAGCTAGCCATGAAGCCTAGGGAGGTTTCGGCCCCTTCCAATGCTCTGCACATAATATTTATTTGTAATTTTTTTAGGGAGTGCTAAGCTAATTTCTAGCTCCTACCTCTAGCTATGCCAGTGGCCTTCTGTTCTTCTTTTCTATATTTATATTGAAGACACAATTCTGTTGTGTACATGATTTTTTTTTTTGTGGAAAATATCGGTGTTTGTACATAAAAGGTATATGGAGTAGTGATCTCAGAGATAAGTATGTATTAATCTTTAGGTGTATGTCAGTCAATAACGACTATGTAGTATTCCAAGGCATGTATGAAAGCACAATTTGATGATTATTTTAGCAAATCATGTGGTGTCTTAGATGGCTACTTATCCACTTACGTATTATTTTCCTTTGAACGCACGGATAGCGTAGTATTTCTCTTTGCAAATCTAGTCGGTTTCGTTGCATAGCCAAATTTTTGATTATGTGGTGCTTGTCAAATGATGATTTTAATGCATTTCTGTTCACTAAGCTTAAATTTAAAATGATTTTATAGTGAAATGGCTCACATCAAATCAGTGGCACACCCAGAATAATCCCATGGGGGGCCCAGTGGTGCAAGGAATTTTTGGTGGAAAAAATGGCCAGGTTCCATATCAATTACAATTTTTTTTTATTAATTTATCATTATTAAATTACTAATAATTCTACAGTGCAAGATACTTAAATAATTAGAAGTAGTACTAGATTATGTTTATAAAATTTTACAATGGCCAGCCCTTGTTCTCCACAAAAAAATTACCGTTTTGATAATAGGTTTAAGAATAACCCTATTGTGCAAAACTTGCTTTTGCTTGCCCTCTGTCCAATACTTGATCTACGGAAGCCTTTTTTCCTTTTGCGACCTTCAAAAAACTCATCGGCTTTGTGAACTGAATCCTTATGATAGAGAAAAGTTCTATGTTGGCTGAACTTCTTCAATGGCATTTTCTTCCAATTATTAAATTCTTTTGAAACAAGTTGACCTGTGGCTTGTGTTGATCTTAAACAGACTTCATGGGGTGAAAAGAGAACACACAAAATTTTCTATAGGCACTGTCTTCTCCCTTTGGGTAATCTAGACAGTTATGCTTACTCAGTTCAGAAGAGCAGAACTTCCGACTGTGGTGAGATTTTCCTTGACTTTATACAGCACTATTGTGACTGTCGTGAGAAAATTGCAATTTGCATATGGTTCCCAAAGACTTTTTAGCACTGTTATCCTATCTTCATCAGTGAGGTTAGATTTCTTGACATAATTAGAAATATCTGCAGTCAGAATTTTTATGTCAACTGTTCTGGTCAACCTTTACTCCTTGAAAGCATTTGAAGGCAGCCCCTGCTTTCCTCAACAGCAGTCTCATCAATGTCACAAGAGTTCAGGGAAATGTTCTTGGGATCATCATTACTTTTAAAAGAATAATTTCAGTGTCTGTTGGCGTAATAATTTTTCGCTTTGTTAACCCAAGGGGGGACCTGGGTCCCCTACATGGATGCATTAGTGCATCAAATTCTTGATATATAGAATATAATATATATTATTATTATTCTATTATATTCAATATATATATAACATATATTGAATATAATAGAATATGTTCTATTAATGACTTAAACCAAAAGACAGGAGAGTGAGAGTAAATCTCTGCCATGTATTTCTTATATATTACATTCACTGATAAACATAGACACCATACAAGCTCACAGAGAGAGAGAAAACATGACATAGCATGCCTACCACAGTATCGTAAGTTTTCTGATGATTTGAATTTTCCACCGTGGTATTGCAGCATTATACATTACCGTAGTACAACTTCCAGAATTAGTATTTATTTAGGGGCCAAATAATATCTCATCTCTGTAGGCATCTTCATGTTAACTATGAAATCATTTTATTGAATAGTTTCCCAGTTATGGCCTTTCAAAATGTGAACATTAATTACAGACATCCTGTGCATTGAGGCATACATGTAGGGAACAATTATGGATTTGCATATATCATTTGAATTGATATAGTATGTAATAGGTCAGTTAAAAATGAGAAATATTTTATAAATTGTATTTTGATCTCATGCGCTTTAATGACCCATTAGAATGAGCTGTTTGCACTCTCAGTGTTTCAATAGGTAATTGCTGAGCTGGGTTCCATCACCAAGCTTAGGCATTCATAAATATAAATTGCATTAACCCTGTTTCTCAGATCATTGCTTTTTGTGGTTCAAGGCAGGGGTGGACTGGGTCCTCTCAAAGGGCACATACCTTGGGTTATCGGAGGGTGTGAATCCTTGCCCATTCGGAGGTGCGAGTCCTATCACTCATGAGGGTGCACTGGCGGCCCAGTCCGTCCCAGGTGCAAGGTCATGTTGAACTAAAACCTAGTTTCCCAAGTGATTCCAACTCTGTCCCCTAGGAATCGTTGCTGTTTGTGTGCAGGGGAATTAGGAAGGTTGGCTGCCGAAGGTGGTGCTATAATCAAGAACAGGGTTGTTCAACTTTTCTGGGCAGCTGGTCACTTCAAAGATTTTCATGGATCTCGCAGGCCAGCGATTTTGTAAAAAAAAAACTTATTAAAAGCCTCTCTTTAGAGTTCCTTCCTGTTATTCATTTTTTCACTTGCAAAATGGAAAGAGGTCATCCATGCTGTCCCTGCGGTTTTTGCTTATTTCTGAAAAAATGTAAAGTTTTTGTTCTAGATTTTTATTTTTTTAGTCTGAACTGTTGTCAGTGGGCCAGTTAACACTATTAGCAGGCCAGATTATGGCCTGTCAGCCATATGTTGAACAATTCTGATCTAGAACCTAATAACCAGATTGCAAGCTATGCGTCAGAGGGATGAGGGTGATGGCAAGCATTCAATACCATTTGAATTTAAACCTAGTTTTTCTGAACGATAGAAATCTTATCACTGTGACAGGGTGGGTTCGCATACATTCCTCTATTAATTTCAAGCTCATATTTGCTATTCAGGCTTTATATTTACCAATTAAATGAAAGCTGATAATTCATTTGTAAGATTTATTATCATGTTTTCTGTTTTTTAACTTGTTTTCTCCAGAAATTGTTCTTAATTTAGTTTCTCTATTCATATGCTGTACCAACACTTGCAGGTAGTTGTAGATTTTGAATGTGAACTAAGATTGTACTGGAGTTTGCCGATTTGTAATCAACAGAAAGTGTTCCATGTTTCTTATATTTCATGGTAGCTATTTGATAAATTAGTTTTTTCTTAATAAATTTACAAGAAATCTGAACTAATATTAATTAGTAATTTTTTTTAAGTTAATTAAAATTAGATTTTTTAGAATATGTCAATTTTTGCTGTTGAAACGTTTGTGATATACAGTCAAGTCATATTATATTAAAAGCGTGAATCTTAAAAACCTTTTATAAATAAAACTTCTTTTAAAAACTAAGCATATAGAACATCTGAAAATGATTGTGCACTAACCTATGTACTAATTTCGTATTGGAATTTTTTTTCCCTATCATAATTATACAAAAGTATTTTAATCTCTTGAAGTTTGTGCACCGCAATTAAAATAATTGGGAATATTTTTACAGAACAGGAATAACAAAATGTAATTATATAAATTGTCACTTGATTGGCTTATAATTGATTTATTAAGAACCGACTACCTGTTACTATGGTGATTTACATAATGCAATGCCATATTAAAATAATCACATTATATAGTTGTATTGCCAATAAAAGGTGCAATCATAATGTATACAACTAGACATATATATATATGTCTACAAATAGTTTCATGACTATGCAATGAATGATATAGTGTCTTTATCTTGGCTTCATGTGTTTATCTAGATTTAAATTTGGATCTAGTATGATTTTTGTCAATGTATTGTAGATGGAAGTTGCCAATTGTCTTAGAATTGAAACAGCTGGGTGACTTTATGATGCCAAAATGCATATCAGTCGAGCAATCTTTCCAAAATGTCTCGTGTGAATAGACTCCAGTTGTTTGTATGGACAGTACATCAGAAATATTAGTCTGCTGTTTCTTTGTGCATCCATGGTGCTGGAAAATCACTCATTTGAGTTCTTACTGCTACCTTAGATGTAAAATCACTTGTGATTTCAGGGTAATGATGTGTAAAATATTTGTTGATGGCAAGTGAAGTGAATCTCATAAAAAAACGTGCACACATACCATAATATGTATTAACACTTGGATAATCCAAAGTTGAAGATCCCAGGCAAAAAATTCAACTTATCCAAAAATCAGATGTGGGCGAATTTGAATATAGGTCAATTTGGAATTCAAGGTGACAAAAGAAAACTTTTAATATATTATTTAAGCTCTACTATATTTGTTTTCAATTATATTTCATCCAATCTCATTCAGTTATGGAATTAATGTGCATTGAAAGGCAGCACTTATTGAAAGATATAGGGGTACACAGAATCTCATTCTTTATATGCAATCGTTCCTGTCCTTTAAAAAGAGTGCATTCCTTGAACTCATTCACTTTCAACTACTTTGGTCGTAATAAGAATGATCATTCATTTTAAGGAATGTATTCTTTTAAGTACTTCTCATTTCTATTGTGCACACTTTCAAATATGGACTGTCTACCATGAGAATTCCTCTGACCACTAAGTCTATACATATCTGTTGTTATAGAAATAAGATTTCGCCCATTTTCAATAGGAGGATACTAAAATGTGAGTGCATCTCTTTAAGCAGCATCCCCTAGTGAAAACTACCCAAGGCTTGTTTTCACACACTGATATATGAAAAGTGTGATTGATGGGATAACCTCCCCATTTCATTGTAATTTTGTATATATATGAATATACGGAGTTACAGCTCTGTAATCCCCTCCCACGTAAACTTTCTGCATACATTGTTTCCATGGCAACATACTTTGCAGTGGGAGGAGTTTTCATGTTAGAACAGTACACGTGTTTGTATTTATATTAATTGCATTATAATTTTATGGAACGAAGGGGGAATAATATTGTTTTTAGTTTTGTGAATTTTCTTTTATAATATCTTACATAATGTATATATATATAGTGGAGTCTAGATAAGTCAATGTGTCATTGGGTAAGCTATTCATGTGTCAAGTTATTTTAAGGTGGAAATTTTACGAAAATATTTTCTAATAATTTAAGTTTTAAAAAATAAAATTAAAGTTTTCTGATTAATTTATTACTTCAATATGAACATTTTTATAGATTTTTTCTGTTAAATTACATAGTAAATCAGCATTTACTGCAATAATGGAATACATCTGAACTTGTTTATTATAAAAATTGTTTTAAATATGCTTAAAAAAAGTTCTGAGTTATAGTTTGATTTCCCTGTTGAATGTGTATTGTTAACTACCTTTAATACTGTGTGAAAATCAACAAATTGTTGTATCTGTGATTTGTAGAGTTTCTGTTGGGGATTGAAGATGTCACGTTAATCTTCTAAGCTTTCTTCTTCTTTATTAGGAGTGTTTGCACATTCAGAACATGGTGTTATTGTTTACTATTTTTTCAGTAGCAAGACCATTGTCAACTATCGAATATTGTTTGAACATGTATTTTCTTAATTAATGCTAGTCGCTTCCTCTATCTCGATGTTAAAGGAAAAGCCCATATGTGGAAAGTAATTTCTAATGGTGGTTTCTGTAATTGCTGAGCAGAATCTATCGTGCCCATAGATGGCACAGAATGACCATTGCTGTTCTTGTACCTTAAAAATACAATCAACCAATCATTTCTATAGAATCAAAAGCCACAATTTTAATTAGCACCAACATCTAAGATTATCTCCATATTGAGCGTGATTATGGAGAATATTAAGATTTTTCTATTTTCACTGAAAGTTTTCTTGTTAAGCTTTCTCCTTAACCAATGTTCAAGAATTAGAAAAGGGACATGAATTTATATTGATTTAAATGGGTATACATTTTGGGATGTTAGTTAGTGTTGTTTTTTTTTCACACATACATTACGTTAGACCAAACAAAATCGTAAGAAAAGTTGAACTTTCTAGAATATTAACTTAACCAGACTCCAATGTATACGGTTTGGGATGTTGTTTCTTATATACCCAACTGTGGCATAATGGTGGAATCTGAGTTTCACTCCTCATGGTGTGATTCCTTTTGTAATGATATTTATTTTTATCTGTACAACGTGGGCCTTGATCCTAAGATGAAATCTATATAATAGGAACATATGATTTAATGGAGTTGCGCTGCTCCTAAAGACTTTTCTAAGGAAAAAGTCTGATAGATCTGTGTAATTCACAGAGATCCTTGTAGAGATGAGTTGCTACAGTGTAATTCAGAGAAGATGAGCTCTAAAAGTTGTCAAACTAGTTTAACTTGGAACAGTTGAATAATCAAATTAGGGTATATAAAATGGTGAACTGGGGACTTTGGTTTATTAAGTTTGTACAAAATCTCCCATTGCTATTATATTTAGCAAGCAAGCGCCAAAATACAGATTATCCATCGCATAGTCTTCCCAACTCCCCCACTGCAAAAAGTCAATCTGCTTTGATTAATAGTTTCGTCAGGACTCATCTCCTCGGCATTGAACTGTATACCTCTTATGAAAATTCTTGATGAAACATGTAGATCGGGTGGAACTAGCATGCTCATGTGAGTGATATAATGAAGAGAAGGGAAATGCAATTAAACTTCAACGGCCATTGTGAATCCTTGCTTTTGTTCCAGTATTTTAATCTAGTTGTTTTTATGTTCCCTGTTTGGCGCAGTATAGCCCAGATGCTCTTGCGCCATAAAAAAGCCAAACAATCATGTTCAAGATTAATGGTAAAATCACTTTCAAATTTCTGAGTTATTGGTAGTAAATTTTTGTGCGTGTACACTGCGATTTTCATTTTACTTTATTTTCAACTACATTTAAACTCTGTTGTAACGAACATGCGTGTGATGAATTCACAGCTATAGTGAACAAATGATTTTGGTGATTTAGTGTATAGAATATCATGTAGCAAATCAAATTTTTCTTCTCCAATTCCATTTTTACCCTCATATTAAAGATTTTAGGATTATTATTTTAAAAATAAGACATGTACTATGAAACACGAAGTAAATTTCAGCTGCATTCAGATTGTTGTTGCATTAAAAATGGAATACATTCCTATTTCTATTTTGTGGTCCTGGGAAACTCAAAACTTTCACAATGATCGAGATGAAGTAGTATAACTTGCTGCAATAAACTAACTTTTTTGAAACATCGAAAATAATAGTGATTGATTGAATATATTCGATTTATAAATTACGCATATTATGCGAGAGTTGATTTTTGTTAAATAGTTATATCAAATACTAGCTATAGTGAAGAAAGTTCTTTGATTCCTTGATGTTTGGTATAACCGGGTCTAATTGTATTAACAAAATTTAAAATACAAACATTAATCACAATAAATATAGCATTTTAAAATATGCACGTAGCTATGCAATACTACTGTATAAGCAGATGAGACTATATTTCAGCTCTACATGCCTGTATGAAAAATTCATCAACTGGTAAACTACTTGTATTTAAAGTAAATGCAGTAGCCATGTCGTGAAAACCATATTCATGAGGAACTACTTTTTACGAACTTCTGTATTTTCTGCACTAGTAGTTTATTTTGACGATGTTATTTTAATTTGGCATTGCTATGACCTTGAAATATATTAGTTTTGTGTGTAATCTTTGTATACATTTTTTACTTATGCATTTCATTTATGTTGCCATCGATTACTTAAAATGTTTCATGCTCTCATAGTGTATTGTTTTACCCTCAACAAAATAATTGTTAAAACATAACTTATCTGCCTTGTAACTAGTTGAACTGTGTTGTAGTATTTCAAAATCTATTTCTCTACTTAAAAAAGTTACAAATTGAATAAACAGTTTATTATTTCATATTGAATTGTTTTATTCTTATTACCGCCTTTTTTTTGCAATGAAAGATTTTAACAATTTTTCAGTTAATGATTTATTCAAAATAAGACTCCTAACAAAGAAATTTACTTTAAATTGGCTAAATAACCTTACACACATAGTTTAAAATACCTATGAATATATATATATAAACACAAAACATGGAATTTTGAGTAGTTCAAATTTCCTTTTGCATATGAATTAAAATCTTAATCCTAACTACTTTTTTTTTTTAAGAATTGCACTTAAAAATTGTTCAATTCAATTGTTCAATTTTTTATGCATGTATTTTTTAAATCCATATTACGATTCATTACACTGTTTAATTATATGATTCAAATTTGTCTATTTAATGAGATTTTTTAAAAAATAATATTGATACATTTAAAGAATTATGGTATTTTACAGCATTACCCTTTAAGGGTGGCTTCATTTTTAGCAAAAATAAAAAATTTTATTTTCACACAATTGTCATTATTATGTAATCTCATTTTGTCACATTTATTAGAGGACATGGTTAAATAAAATGGCTAAAAGGAACAGGTAAACAAATTATCTACAGTCGTCTCTATCCCCCATGTTTTAATTTGGATTGGGGTTAAATTTTTAGCATATATTGATACAGTCGAACATCAAGGCCATAGCCAAATCTCATTAAAATTTAGTTTGCGTGGGGGCTTGGCATGGCCATAAGTATAATCTAACGTTTAAAATATGAAAAAATATCAAAAGTTCGATAATTTGATAAAAATTATGCAGAAGAGTTAGGCTTAGAGGCCTAACCTTATTTTAATACCTTTATATATTTTTTAACCTTATATTTTAATTTTAACCTGGAATTACTACAATACAAAAATAGTAAGTAGTTTTTAAGCATTTTCAGGAAGATTTCTATTGCATATTCTCCCACATATATATGGTACCTGTTTGTGAAAACAAATGTTTACTGAATACTGTACTTGAGGGGGAAGAAAGGTATTTTTTAGCCAAGTTTGAGAAAGTTTTTTGAATTTACTTTCACCAATTTAATGGACATTTCAACCTTCTAAAAGTGTCTCTTCAAGAAAGGTGTTCACTTCTAGTGTATGAGTTCAATTTTCTGATTGATTGATTGTGTTTGGCATTGTTGATTTCCTAATCTCGGAAAAGCAAATTAAAAAAAAATTTTTTTTTTTTGGTAATTTTTAGCATTATTTGAAACTATTCGCATCCATTCATTACATCCAGTGTCCATAGTTTTCGCAAGTAAAATGAGCTTTCTTTTAACACTGGCATCTTGTTCTTTAAATAAGATATAATATACGAATAATAAAAGTACAATTTTAAAGGATTAAAAAAAAAATAGGATTCAGTTTTGTTCTAGATTTAAAGTTTTGACAAATACAATTTGTTTACATTTTTAATGAAATTCAAATGAAGTTGATATTTGGTCAAATCATGATTCGTCACATCTCTATTTAAAAAAACCACTTTAAATCTATCAAATGTAAAAGGAAAATTTAAGCAGGGTTTATATTGAGAAGTAAAAACACAAACTCTTGTTCAAGATGGAACTTCCGTCCACTCTTAAATCCATTCGACGTCACTCTCCCTGGAGTAGAACCTTCTGTAACACGTATGTCATTTAAACCAAATGTGATAGGGATTAAATATTCAGTGTGGCACTGTATATGTTGAATAAACAGAAGTTAACACAAAACTTTTTATGAAGTATAGTTTTGGATGTTAAGACATAACGCTTCTTAACAATTATAAACTTACTTTTCATACGGTTTTTTAATTAATTAATTTTAACGAATTATAATGAATACTATGATCATGTCAGTTGCATGTGCTTATCTCAGATACTCAAAATTTTAGATGAATACAATTCATTAAATAGGCCCTGCAGTGGTAGTACATACACTTCATGTGCCATTGTCACGGATTCGACTCCAAGAGGTTTGAGTTCCTCAGAAAACTATAGGCCCCTGCATGGGGGGACAGAGGGGGGGGCTCAACCATTTAAAAATTTGATTTGCCCGAACCTGCTATGCATTTACTTTCAAAAGTTTTACAGTCACATTTTAAAATAAGGTACTTTTTAGCTCATTACTAATTGTCAAGCAGTATCAATTATTTTTGTAGCGTTTTGGTATCTTGTACATTCACTAAAATTCTCGATAGCTTTGAGAAGGAGGTAATAATTTGTCC
>QLNU02014176.1:170945339-170961934 GCA_006491805.2 Dysdera silvatica | reverse complement strand
TTGATTTTAAAATACAATTATTATTCAAACAAGAACATGCAGCAGCAGCAAAATGTTGTGGAACTGTTTTTAAAAATTACCCCCCCACCTCCAAAAAGAAGAAAAAAGTCTTGAAGCAACGAAAAAATTAAATGTTAACTGATTTTTGAATGTGGTTTATATAACTAGGTAATACCAGTTCAGGTAGAAATTGGATATCTGCTCCATAAGACCCCTTTTTTTTTCGCCAACGGTAAAGCTTGGCAAAGCTATGTTCGCCAAAGGGTGGGTTGGTGAGTGAGAAATTGCAACCGTAAAATACTTTTAACCAATAGTGATAGTTAGGTGGAGAAGTGATATAAAGAAGTTAAGAAAGAATGGAAAGAGGCGGAGCTAAAATAAAAAGAGGCAGAGTTAAACCAGAAGGGGGATAAAACGGGGAGGAGTTATATCTTTACAAACACACTGGACTTCCGATTTCTTTTGAAAATATACTAATATTTCCAATTCAATTCTTTTTCAACATACAGACATGTTCAAAGAACTAATGTATATTCTACAAATCTGAAGTTCTATAAAACTGAACCTATATATTCTACAAATCTAAAGTTCTATAAAACTGAATCTATATATTTTATACATCTGTATATTTTACATGCGACATTTATTTAAGATATTAATTGCCTTGAAAATAGTTCGCATTTATCGCCATAATCAATTTATTATTATTATTTCTACGCCTTTATTGTAATTTTCTCAACTGAGGCCTAAAAATCTTAGAGAACGTTAAAATACCAATATAAATATATAACGAATCTTACAAATTCTATCTATTCACTTTAGCATACGGTACTGGTTTTTAGCCAAATTGATGGGTTTTTAGGCTTTTGGTGATTCATCATTATACTGGTTCAGGAGAACTAAAAAAACTATTTAAACAGGTAACAAGGGTGAAGCCTGAAGTGAGCAGGGGGGGGGTCTCCCCCACCTACCCTTCACTGATTCAAGAAAATTAGTGTCAGAAAAATCTCAGTGAATTACAAATTTAAAGTTGATGGTTATTTGACACTGGTTCAGCGACCACTGTTCTAGCAGATGGAGGTGGGTCAGTTGAAGTGGAACTAGTTAAAGATGAGTATACTGTATTAGATATATTGCGTATACATTGCCAAAAATTTTCACTAAACAGTTCTCACCAAAGAACAATCCTAACCATCGTAATTAGCGTTGTTCAGAAAATGGATGCCATTTTGTTTTTTATGCTACAAATAATAAAATATCCATTTTTAACATAGATTTATGGAATTTTTTAAGGAAAAAAAGCAGTTCTGATTTTTTAGCAGTGGTCATTGTAGATTTTAGAGGCAGCTGTTAAAAATGAATAAATCATGATTATTTGTATGAGCTTTGCTCCATATCTATTCTGCGAAAAAAGAGTCAAATTGGTCTTCGATCAGGTAAATGCCTTGTGAACTGTTTTGTTACGGCGTTCCATGTGTCTTCAATGATGTTGGTATGGGCTCCGGCTTCAGAGTTTTTGAAGTGAACACTAAAGCTTAAAATTCAGATATCTAGTTTGTGGCCACTGGCCAGCAGGGCCTTTTCTATTAGGGACCACTTCATTTAAGTTTGTAGCCACTTTCACATGGCCACGAAATCCTATATAACTTGGCTGTGCTTGGATTGCATTGGGAAACAAAGTGGCGTGTGTGATGGCGACTGAAGGCATATTTTTAATCGCCATTTCCTGATATTTATTCGCCCAGTGGTGACCGCGAATCTGAACTTTTATTGAACACTATGATTCACAGTTAAGTGAACGAATCATTTATCTGCGAGGCTGCCATAAGCTTTCCATCTATATGATATTTTTGTAGTTCCAGTGTTGATGTTCTGCCTCATGACCTTGTATGAAACATCTTTTGATCAATTCTCAACTACACACAAAAAAAAACTTGAACGTTCATCCGTGCATTCTGTCAAACACCCATTTCCTCCTCAACTAGCCTTCCACTACCATATTTTCTTCCTCCAAACAAACTTTCGTCTACTTCCACCACCTCACGTTCTCCTCCAATCATTTCACTTTCAATTATAGAAACTTACATACACACCTTGCGACAAAATATTTTCTAGTCGTAACATTCAATTCTCGCATAATATTGGCATTCGAATACCTACACACACCTACATATATGACAGAAGATCAGTTGTACTCATAGACAATCGACATTTAGTGAACTAGACCTTACAGAAACTCGTTTTGGCCACACTCCAGAATTATCCCAGTTGTCAAAGGCGCATTTCGGATGACATAATCATAGATCAACGTGTTGCAAGTCATGAATTTTTCTAAATGTTTTGAAAAAAAACTCACCGATGTTGTGGCATGAAGTTTGCTGAAGTCGGAATATGACTGACGGGGGAGGGGGGAAGGTTCGTTCTGTTGGGTAAATACATCCTGCTTTCCCTTAATCGATGTTACGACTACTGCATATACAGAGGTGATGTTTTTTTATTATTGCAAGCTTTTGAATTACAGGAGAGTGTGTCTCTTTGATGTACTGAGGTTTTTTCAGTGGTGGAGGTGTGGAAGAGCACCCCACTAGGCTTCACTGCCAGGGAAAATACTGATTCACAAAAGATTCTCTTCCATACGAAACAATGATGGCTGATGTCCAGTGTATCTTCTGGCACCAATCCAAAATACAAACAAGGCTTTGCGTATGCTGTGATTCATATGCAGTGCTTAGAATTTTCAGACTCATTTTAAGAGTATGGCATGAGTTTTGGCGACAAAAGGAGCTTGGCAACCAGGGAAAATTCTGGAGTTTCATCCTCATTTCATATGACAGTTACTGCCACCAGCTACTTAACAACACCATTCCAAATCAGAAGAAACATCCTTTCGAATGCTAATTCAATTGCATTTCGATAAAAGGCGCTACTGCAGAACATGCAACCCGCTCGATTCTAGTCCACGTTTCCAAAACTGGCAATTGGCATAGTTAGCCGCCATGTTGTTTATGCCGGTCTCGTCTTTTATTCCTCCTCCTCCTCCCAATTCTAAAAAATAAAAAATTAGTACTTATTCTGTGTGATCGGATGTTTCCGGCATCGGCAAAGTCACTAGACGCCATGTTGTTTACGGTACTTTTGGTAATCTTCCTTCCATAATTTTTGTTACTCTGTTTTCTCCCTCTCCCTATTTTCATGAATCTCCTCCACTCATAATTTCCGTGAATTATCCTCCTCCCCACCTCACATTTTATTCATGCATCCTAACACTTATCCTTTTCCGTTATTCCTCCTCACCCTCCTCCAAACTTAATAAACCCTACTCTGCTCCTTACAACGCTATTGAAAATTGTCTTCTACACTACGTCTCATACACAGAATCATCATCTTCCTCTTCGGACACTCATACTCACATGCAATTAAACTCTTTTTCATGGTCCACTCAAGCTTTAAAAAAAAATGTCATCCATAAAAAATGAAAACATTCAGATGCTCACTAGGAGCGTGAAGAAAAAATAAAATGGCGTCTCACACTAGTTCTCACCGCATCATACAGATGTATGTCATGTCACAATACGTTCTAGTGTAATTTCCTACGATTTGAAGAGGATAGACGAAAAAGTGGGTTACATGTTCCACCTGATAAAATTGTTGGTAACAGTGCAGAACACACCCCTTAGTATTTCTCTCCTCTTGAAATGAATAGGAATGTCACTAAATTTAGTACACAGAATTGTGACGTTACATATACAGGCATTTGCACGTGTTTCGTTGTTCTTTTGGCTGTGTTTTGTATTTATTGCAGTGAATTTTTTGTCTGGAAGGTTGACGTATTTTTTTTTGTGAAATTGTGGTTGAAAGGGAACAGATATGTGCTGGAGTAGGTTATAAAAGAAGGATTAATTTCATCTGGATATGAATGTAAGATGACGTCGTGGGCTAGGCCTCGTTTGAATGACGCTTTCCAGTGTCGAAAGTAAAAATGGGAGAAGGAAAAGAAAAGGAAGAGAGGGGGGGGGAAAGGAAGGGATGGAGTGGCAGAGGATTGAGGTGGCAAAGAAAAGGAGATGGTGTTAGGGGCTGTGAAAGGGAGGGGGGAGAAGAAGAGGAGGGGAAAGAGGCGGTGGTGGAGGAAAGTAGAAGGAAGTAGGGAAAACCATAGTCGCAAACGAGAAATCATTCAATATAGCGGTGTTGGCCCAAAATTTATTTTCTGCATTTTTAAACGTCATAAAAACCACACACATCTGACAGAGACCAATAAAGGTTAGTACTTATTTTTTAATTTCGCTGAACTGAGACAGCCTTGTCATTAATGTGATGGCAAGTCAGCGGCACGATTGCCATACATGTTGGAAACACTTCCCACTAAAAATCGCTAGGGGACGTCTTGGGCACTAGAGCCAGATTGATCAGATGTTAATCATCACAAGCCGAACAACATTTTGTAACCACAATGCATTATCTAATCACAACTAGCTTTACTGCAATAAAACTTTATTTAGAAATAAAGCACTGCACTACACCAAATATTAATTTACTGCCAATTCGTAGATTATGAACAGTTTGATCTACAAGATGCTTGGAAATTACTGTTAATAAACTTTAGCTAATCACCTTCGTCATTCATATCAACTCTCATAGTAACCACATCTTGCCATCGCAGGAGCGCACTGCACGTTCCAAGAGGCGACTCGAAGTCAGAAACCGCTAAATTCATCTCGGGACTGATGGCCTCTAAGGTACCAGTCATTGGCGTGGGTCTGGAGTATAGACTGAAAAGTACTTTTTTCTTTTTCATGGACGCTAAGCACCGGAGGAACTCAATTTTCATTTGGCTCCGTAGAACTGTATCGTCAACAGGTTTCCCTGGTGATTCTTTGGCGTCAAAATTTTCTTTCAACGACGGCATTGTACAGAAGGCGAATTTCAATAACAGAAAGCACGAATCAAACACAGTTGAACAGAAAAGCCTTGTTGCCAAACTTGAAAACTTGTAAAATTACTGAAAATATACTTTTCTGTGTATGTGTGTATAGGGGGGGGTTGTGCTTTTGATCGTGATTTGGAATGGGGGTAGAAATGACGCAACACCCCCGTCGTAGAAAACCGAAAATCACAAGTAAAGGATATGTGCCTAACACTGTGAGCAGCAGGGGCGGATTTAGAGGTCATTCAAGGGTGGCGATTAATGACTTGATTTTTGGAAATAATACCTCATTGGACCTTTACCTTGTATCTTTTCAATGTTAAATTTTCATTCAGCGGGCGGTCGCCCCGCCCACCCTAAATTCGCACCTGGTGTGCAGGCTAAAACGCCTTCTAGAATTTAATGTTAGCTACACAAATGGGTGACTGTGGGTCAATAAACTTATTAAAGCATAGTGTGTACATTTATTTCTGTTTTGTTCGGCGCATCATCTTTTCCGTGAAGAACTCGTTGTAGCTTGCAGGAAACTATGTCTTCCTTCTCCAATACTAGCTGATTTTCTCTCTATTCATCGTAACCCTTGCATTCAGCGGAATCTCTTGTCTGCGCTACATTTTTAATTTACAGGCACGTGGCGTTTTCTGTCACGTTTTATCTCTAATAATCCATACCCGGTTCCTCAATCGGGTCAGTTGTCCTTGTCGTCTTTTATGTGTATGTGTTTTCTTTTTTCCTGTTATTGAAACAGCCCTCTTCTTGGAAAATAGTACCGTAACAGTGGGCAATTTTCTCGAAATAACTTGAACAATCAATAATAACAACGTGGTGCGTACGAATGGATATATATATATATGTATATATACTGTATTAATCCTTTTATCACACACTAACAATACTACAAAATTTTGCTGAAACAAAGAACTGATTTTTTCAAGAGAGACGATGAGAGAGATAAATGATTTATTTATTTCTTATTATGTTTTTATCTTAAATCTTTAATTTTGGGGACCTGATTTTGTTTTAAATATCATTTTATCTGTTGTGTTACAAAGAGGAAAATACTTTGTTTATGTTTTTCTTAACGTGAACGCGCGAAAGGTTGAAGGAAAAGTTTGTTAGTTGTATTATATTAGAGTAACCACAATTCTCCGTTTATTTGTAACATTTAATCATGAGGTTATTTTAGTTCAGCTTTTTGGTTTTCGTTCAGAATTTTAATTTAGATAAGATTATTAAATTTAGTAATTTTTCAAATTTGAAAAATGTCCGCCCTTCCTCTATTTGGTTCTCTATTGGAGTAAGTTTTTTTTTTTGAAAAAAAAAAAAGTTATGAGCAGTGGCGAAAATGGGGGGCCTTGATGTAGGTCAATACTCTTCGATAACAGTACAAATGAATCCCATGCTTTGTCGTCCACTCCTTCCGGCGACGTCGCCAAAACTCGTGTTATACTCTTAAAATGGATTGGAGATTTTTTCGAACGTAGACAGTGTATGCGGCAGGGGCGGACTGGGTCGTCAAAACTCGTGTTATGTGAGTTGCAACGATAGAATGAGAGAGCGTTTGAATTCTTTTTCACATATTGTAATTGAAAGATCCCAAGTTTGTGATAGATCATGTCTAATTAAGTAACTGAAAGGGTACAGGGCACTGTTTCATGATCCATCATGGGGGGGGTTGTAACCCCCCATCGCAATGAAATTTTGTATATTTAACAAAGGAATGCTTGTAGCTCTGTAACCCCCACCTCCACTAAGCATATATCCCCCACTTATGAACTTTCTATGTATGCCTATGGGTGCTAGGCGGCTCTGTGGTTATTTTTTTTTTTTTCAAAAACAATTAAAAAAAAACAACGGCACTAGTATAAAATGTGGTAATTATTGGCGATTTTTGTGAAATGTTGCCATTATGGCCGGGAACGCATATCGCGATTTTGTCATTTTGGAAAAACATGCTTTTTAGTTAATGAAGAAATGTTTTAGTGTAGTAGTAACTGAAAAATGAAAGATATTTGGATACTACTTAAAAATGCTAGGAAAAAGTATGTATAGTAGAAGAGTACAGTTTCATGTGTATGTATGATTTTTTTGAGACTCCAGTGGAGATGAATCAATCACTTCCAGGTAGCAGATGTTTGAGATAGTGTACATTGTAATTCACCACATTTTAATTTTGCCCAAGGTAACAGAATGTGTGATGTAATGATATTGCATCAAGTTTTGCCAAAAGCTTGGAGATACCTAAGTGAAAACAATTCACGAAATGGCTACTTCTGACTTTTGGTTTCTGAAAATGAAGGTGCCACTGAAAGAATTGTCTCATTTTGAGAGCTGAGAGAACCGTGTGGGATGTGACAGTGCCATTGAGTGGCATTCTGAAAGAAACCTTCCAGAAGTAATTCCAACTGTAGAAGGATTTCTAGGCTAAATGTGTGAATGGCCCCTTTTGCCTTATTTATCCTTGTGTGTGTGGCCTCCACCCATTTAGCCTAGTGATCCTTTCACTACTGGAAACACTTCTTGAAGACTATTGTACTCACCACAAGGTTACTGTACTCTATATTCAACCTGAATGTATATCTTAAGTCCAATTGAGATGTTTTATTATAGTATTTTAATATGGTAAAAGTATGGGGAGGGTGTAGTTGAGGTCTTGCGGTGCTAGGGCAAAGTTTTAGGAAATCATACATTTTACAAACGAAATTCTGTTCAAGTTGTAAATAAAAAATATGCGGCTCTACAATTTTATTAAGAAAAAAAATTTTTTAGAGCAATGACCCTAAAATTTTGAATAAATCAACTAAGAATCGTGGGAATTTAAACGAAATTACAGCTTGGAACACGTGTCATAAACTGCGTTCCGAATAATAAAAGCCACAATGTGTTGTTTGACACAAAGAAAGTGATAAGGGCGGAAAGGTGGACTTTTAGCTATCTTTTGCAATTATTTTTCTACCATTTTCTTTCAAAATGTCACTAAGAAAATTGAGTTCATAGTGGCATTTTGGAAGAAAATGGGTACAATCATCATTATATTCACAAGTGTTCAAGTCCAAAACTGAAGCATATTTTTCATACCTAATATCTGACCGTATTTCTTTTAAAAGAAATGAGCATAAAGCCTTCCTACCATTTATAAACTATGTCACTGACCTTTTACTTTTGAGACATAATATTGATACAGTATTTATTCCAAAAAACAAGATTTTTAGTTTCCTACGTTCTGCTAAAGAACCTGTGGATCCATACAAAATTCCTGGTGTATATCCCATCCAAATTCCTTGTTCTTGTGGACAGTTATACATAGGGCAAGCAGGTCGATCCAGTGCGTGCCGAAAACGGGAGCATGAAAGCCTCGTGAGGAATAAACAGATAACAAAATCGGCAATAGCAGAACATTCAATTTTAAATAACCATTTAATCCTTTTTGACCATACTAAAGTTCTCGCAAAATCAACTAATTTTTGGCCCAGATTATACAGAGAAGCAATAGGGATCATCAAGCATCCTAATAATTTTAATAGAGACGATGCAAAAACCATTCCCGTTGCTTGGCTACCCATTCTAACAAAACTGTAACGTGTAAATGTCAGTTTTTATTTTTCGATTTCATTTCCTTCTGTTTTGGCTTTTATATTCGTCTCTAAAATTTCATAATAATTTATTTCAACGTATTTATACTGTTTCCGCAACTTATGTATATTCTACAATTTTCTCAAAAGTTTTTCATGTAATTTAACCTCTTCTGATGATGATTCGCACAGCTCGAATCGAAACGTAAAGTTTTAGCAATAAATAATCGTTTTGCTATACAGCTGACTACCTGAAAATTTGTTGTTGATTATTTTGTATCATACTTTTTCCCATAGTGACATTTACTTGCTAGTAGTTGTGCTGACTGGAAGACTTGTTAAATGTTTCTGAGTTTTTAAAATCAAACTTTCATTTGATTTTAAAGAAACAGTGTACTGCAGGGTTCGAAATTAGCGGGTGCATTGTGCACATGAAATTTTATCCATGCATGTAAATTTTGGATGCATGCAGTGCACCTAACTATTCAAAACTATGGCTACTTACGTTTATTTTTCAAGAACAGTGACCTATGGACTAATTTTATATAATTTTCTCAATGTATCTGCATTTGCTTTGAATTTTTTTTTATTACATACGAATGTTCAATTATTTTGAAAAGTTGCATTCTTTATCTTACATATAATTATTTCACTTACATTTTACCTGTTTTTAATGTTGAGGTTTACTTTCTATTCTGTTAGTTAAACACCTAACTAGTATTTTATGCACCTAAGTCGTAAGACTTGGGTGCACTTGTGCACCTGATTTAAAAAGTTAATTTTGACCCATGTTGTACTGTACTTCTTGGATTTATGAACAAAGTAGCAGTACACTTTATGCACAGTATTTATATATTAATAAGTATTGTCTGTGAACTTTGAAATAGCAATATGTAATTTAACATGAAAGATAAATACTATAGCTTTTAGCAGAAAAATGCATTACATTTAGTATTTTTAAGAACTATACTGTTCGACTGCACGGAATTTCATTGTTGTATTGATGTGCATTTATGTGGGTTTGACTGCTTTTATTATTTGCAAAAATTCGGAAATTTAAAAACCAATGTAAACAAGGACAACCAATGATGATTAGGTTTAGTTCTTCTGAATACATTAAGATGCCTTTACATGACATGCATTACATTGCAGGCTCTATATTGTTAAATGATGACACCTATGCAAGCATGCATCTTTACGTGCTGTGTATAGTTGACTCTCGAGTATCTCCCCTTTTCCCCCCTTCCCTAATTGCCTCGGCAATTAGTTGTGCTGTTTGAGCGATCTGTCTGGGATTACAGGTCTGGCCCCCCCCCTTCCCAATTTCTCCTGCCAATACATACATGCCCTTATATGTATTAAACTTCCATGTATCGAAATTCTCCATGTACTGAAATTTTGGTGGACCCTGTAATTTTGAAATTCTGGTTCATTATATAGAAAAACTGATTTGACTGTACATTGAAATTTGTTTAGTTTAACCTTTGACTTTGATGTATAGAAATCCTACTGTACATGCAAAATTGTAACCGTTTAATCTCCCCCACCTTGTAAATTTTCTGCATATGCTGTTAGTTAATGGCAATCATATCAGTTAATGTTAATTTGATTAAAAGTGCAAAACACGAAGAGTACATCTTTTATGTTTAATTCTGACATTGAAGATTTAAATCTGGTTTTTAGTCTTCCAGTATTTGCTGGCACTTATTCTGGATGTGAGCGAGAGTTGGTAGAATTGTTAAGACAGATCGATGCCATTGTTGCACAAGAACAAATGCACCTTATCCATGAACTTCAAGATATTAAAATGCTTTGCGACATCCAGAAAGAAGAAATCAAAAGCTTAAGATTGTCTTTGCAGGCTGAAGGAAAGGCGGTAATTTTTTAATCGTATTTTTAAAGTATGAAATTGAAAGTTTCATTTTTTTTTATAAGTTGCATATATTTTTAATGCAAACATTGAAAGTTTTATGATACATTTTTTATGAAAAGAATGTACTCAGATTGAAATACAATTATCAAAGGAGCTCGTTTCTTATAAAAAAAAAAAATTAGTATATAAGTTGAAAATGCATAACATTTTTTTAGGGTGGTGATTTATATATATTATACAGGGTATCTACTCATTTGGAAAACCTGGAAAAGTCAGGGAAATTTGAAATTCATTGTTATAATAAATAACTTATTAAAATAATTTTCCTGAACTGTGCTTTTCATACCACATTACCTACTGAAAAATTTGAAAAACTTGTACTTTTGACTAAACTTCTTCCAAAAGTTACCATTTTGCACCAAAACTAATATAATTTATATAAAATTATTAAGCCTATATATTTTTCAGGAGAAAATGTTTGCCAAATATATAACTAAAACTTGAAAAACAAAAAGTGTTTTTAGCTAAATTATCCAATCTGTAAGGAATTTTGATCATACCAATCTCCTTTGCCTTATATATAGTCATACATACTTTAAATGAAATAGAAGATGAAGCATCAGCTTTGCGATTATATAGTTAAACTCTTTTATAATGAACTTGAAAAGGGTGGAATGGAAATGTTGCTGTAAATATTTAATTAGTGCAAGTTTTTAGTGTAAAGAAATACACTTTTTAATACAGCTTTTGAATTTGTAAATTCACTATAATTGAGTTATAAATGGCTTTGGGCTTTGCATTAATCGATTTTATGGCCTTGAAACTTATTTTGATTGCGCATATTTTAGTGCATTGTGTGTTGTTTACTGTAATTAGTAACTGGTAATCGATTAAGTGGAAAAGTCAGGGAAGTTTGAAATAGAATTTAGGTAGACACCCTGATTATGTCCCAAAACTGCTATATATATATGCAATATGACAAGATATGTTCTGCCCAAAAGCAATTAAGTATTTGACCTTGTGAGAAGGTAGCAAAGGAAGGAGAGAAAGAGAAAGATGGTAAGACAAGGAATAGGGAAGGGTGGCCGCCAAAGGCAGTGCTGTAATCCCAAAGCAAAGGAAGGGAGAGAAAGTTGTAGTTGAAAGACTCAATAGGTAGTTAGTTTTAGATGTTTGTTTGTCATTCAGGTAGGTCAGTTTTAACATGCAATGTACATTTTTGTAATTCATACTTGGCATGCAAACTTTTTTTTTTTTTTAAGTATTGGTGAGGACTGTAGCATTGCATTAAAGTCTTGACAACTTAAATCAAAATTAATTTTTGTTATAAATATTAACTCTAAAAATTTTAAAGGTAATATTTATAACAAACAATTTAGAGTCAGTGTTTTAAATGTTGGCTCTAAGTTGGCTCTCCTTTTCTTTCCACACTTTGTTCATTACAGGAAAAAAAAACACTCATTGCTTTCTGGCAGTGATAGTACATATTTTGCAATTTTGCTGATAGAGTGGGAGATTTTATCAAAAATGCTTCGAAGTTTGGATCCAGCATTTTTTTTTTTTGTTTAGTTAATTATTTTATTAGCTGGAAACAGGCTATGAAAGCAGGATAATTGACATGTTCCAGAGGGAATTTTGGGAATAGCCAGACACATATGCTCAAATCGAGACTGACACCTTAACATGGTTTCATGATATTTTTACACATAATCAAACTTGCTAGGAGTCATATCCAAACCACTGGGCTCTAAAGGTAGCAGTCAGGGTTATTGGAATGCCTTTAGCAGTCCTGTGCATGGGATTTAAAAAGTGGAGTGTTTTCAATGAAAAGGAATAGGGGTTTTGATAGAAATAAAATTTTATCTTGCAAAGAATTTTATTTGAACAATAACGTTAAATTATTGTTCAAATAGAGATGTGGTATTTACTGCCAGAATCATCTCACCACATACGGCTTTCAATTTTAGAGTAGATGAATATATGGTGAAGTACTGTGTGGTAACAAACATGGATATGATAAATTCATGATTATGGCACCCACATGGCTTTGTTTAGTTTGATTTAATGTGTAATATTTAAAAATTATCAAGCATTGTGTGTGTGCATACATGCAGTTGAACTTGATTAATTTAATGTTAACGGAATCATAAACAGTTCAAATTATTCAAGTTACATGGTATATATATATATATATATCAGTAGCATAGTGTGACTGTAACTGTGGGTCATCTCTAAATGTTCAACCTCCCCACCTCCGTAAGTAAAAGGATCACAATTCATATATATATCATCATGATAATGATGATATATGTACAAATTCATGACTTTTTTATTCGAGGGGGAGAATGGTCAACACTTGACAATGGTCCATTGTTGAAACCATGCTATGGCCCTGCGGTGGCGCAGTGTGGTAACGCGTTCTCCTATTGCGCGGCTAATCCGGGTTCGACTCCCAGCAGTGCAAAAAGAACGCTTACTCAGAGATCTCATAAAGATCGCACTGCTCACTGTAGTCCGGGGTTTGGTTCCCTAGGCCTTAAGAGGTTCGGATTCCTCGGAAAACAGTAGGTCCCGGCGCAGCATGACCACTGTAGTCTTTGAGCCGTAAAACCAAAAAGAAAGAAAGAAACCATGATACACCGCTAATATATATATAAATACTATGTATACATTATATATATATATATACATAAAATACATTATATATCATATATTATACTGTGTATATATCATATAGTATACTGTGTATATATCATATAGTATACCATGTATATGTATTGTGTTTCAATTTTACTTATTTCTAAGATTCCAACCCCTGCTAGCACTAAGTTGCGTGAGTGTGAATCAAGACTTGCTTCAAAGCAATCTGAACAAATTCGAAATTTGAAAGCTGAAGTAAGTAAAAATAATTACTAAGAGAAATTATTTATGTACCTTGAATTCGCTTAACCCTATAATGTCTCTTACTGTTGAAGTGTGAAGGCATTTTTTAAGTACAGTGTGCTATATGTGTTTATAAGAACGTTACACAATGTGTGATGTATGCATTTTTTTTTTACATAATGTACATGATAAACTGTATGTATATAATATACATGATAAACTTTTTTATACATAATATACACAAGAAACTATTTGTACATGATATACATGAGAAACTTTTTGTGCATAAGAAATGTATTGCACATTCTTTCATTATCAACATAATTTATTGGTAAATATATATTTAATAGATCATTAAACATTGAACATAGTATATGATTGAAGCACAGAAGCTAGTGCTTCCATAATAATGATGATGGAAGAGTGCTCACTCTCCCCAACTGCGTACTGTATCTCACGTCATACTCTTATATTGTATTTCATACGAAAGTACTGTACCATCAAGCAGTTGTTAAAATATTTAAAAAAAATAACTGGGTTTCAATTTTTTGCTATGTAGCGTTACGACAACTTAGCACGTTTGTCTATCATGTCATTAAACCTTGGTTTGATTCCAGTGGTTCTGTAGAATTTTTTTTTATCCACACGACCCTGTGGCGGTAACGCATTCACCTGGGGTGTTATTAATGTGGGTTCAACTTTCAATGGTGAAAAAAACCAAAACAAATGACTACTTACTGGCCAACTGCTCACTGTAGTTGCTGTGTAGGTTGGTGTACTTGGCCCTAAGAGGTTTGGAATGCTCGGAAACCTGTAAGCTCTTTTGCAGCATGATCCTTGCAGTCTTTGTGCCATCAAAAAATATTGTTTTTAACACCGTGGTCCCATGTTTAGTTCCCTAGCAATAGAGATCCGAATTCCCCAAGAAACCGTATTTCCCAGCACCTTGACCTCAGCTGGCCTGGTTCTGTAAAATGCAAACAAAAGAAATTTTGTTATATGGTGAAGGAAGTAATTGGGCTCTCTCCGAACTGATCTTTAAAAATTTGGTAACCCACCACTGTTGAACTGATGCAATTTAAATTTTAAAAAAATTGTCAAACTACACTATTTAATTTTCCCTCAAATTTCGATATACACATATTTCCAAAATCTTCAAAAACGAATCACATGGCTGCATTCCTTTGAAATGTTTTGATATAGAAAACTCACATTGATATTTGCGACAAATCAATATTTTTTGTAATAATTGCAATTTAAGTCTGACCAATCATCACACGGTTTTCATTTGTTGACTCTTTCATGATCAAGTTAAAACGAATTATGTAGAAATTTTTTTTTGCAAAGGCATGTTATAAAAATTTGGCTTTTTATTGGATTATTTTACTTTGAAAGCCAACATGCATAAAATTCTTATTTATAAAGTATTGTAACCCACAACTCTAAAATAATTTGCAAATTTTTTTTATTCTACTCTCTTATAGTATTATTTGTGCATTTTGAATATGTAATATAATTTTTTTGCATTAATTCTTTATATGCCAGCAGTCCTAGTAGATTTATTGTATGTATGTGTGTGTGCATGAATGAATGAATGAATGAATGAAAGTTAAAAATCTGCTATTAGATTATCAGTAGGTTTCTTATCTTTCACTAACGTACAACACATGCTTACTAAAGTTATTTGACCTTGATTTATAAGTAGTCTTTGCTAAGAAATGGGCATTAACTTTTGTGCAATAGGCCAGACTGTAAAAAAGGACTTCATAACAATGTAGATGGATAGATTTTAATTAAAATTAGCACCAAAATTATTAATTAGTCACCATTTTTAAAAGCACTTTGATGTAAAAATTTTTAAGGGCATACATCTGTGAGAATTTCTTTCAAAGGTCCCAACAGATCCTGAATATCGCTATAAACAGACGAAACACTAGCCTCTTCAAATTACATCATGGCTCTGGCTCTGGCTCGTCATTGTGGCATGGAAAATGCAGGATGAGTCAGAGCCATCAGAAGGTTAATATCAATTAAACCTCCAGTCGACAGAAGAGCCATTATATATAGGGAACAAAGGCTGTCATGGCCACTATGATATTCTATCTGTACGAACACAATAATCTTTCCCATTAATGATGAAAAGATAGAGAAAAATGCTGTTAAACAGAAAAAGACGATCAGAATATGTGTATTTATATGCAGTATTTGCTGGGGCCAGAGGCATAGCCAGGGGGGAGGTTTGGGGAGTTGTAACTCCACATCGCAATGAAATTTTGTATATTTAACATAGGAATATATGAGTTGTAGCTCTGTAACCCCTCCCATTAAGCCTATAACTCCCTTATGAATTTTCTGCCTATTCACTTGTTGGGGCCGTAAAATACCGCCGTCAAATAGAAATGGTCGTTAATTAGAATGCCTTTATTGGGAGTAATTACTGTGCTATAATTTAGTACAGCATTGAATATATATATATATCATCATCATCATATTCAACCATTATCTATCCACTGCTGGATGAAGGTCTCTCCAAATGCTTTCCACACAAGTCTATCCTGGGCCATTCGTTTCCACGTCACCCCAACCTGTTTTCTTATTTCATCCACCCATCTAGTTTGAGGACGTTTTCTAGGTCTTCGGTGGTCTCTTGGAATCCAGTTCAGAATTTCTGTTGTCCATCGTTGATCAGTTCTTCTTGCAATATGCCCAGCCCATCGCCATTTCAGCCCTTTTACTTTAACAATGATGTCCTCTACTCTAGTTTGCTCTCTCACCCAAGTGTTTCTTTTTCGATCTCTCCTAGTTATTCCAAGCATGCACCTCTCCATGCTCCTTTGCGTTGTCTGTAACTTTCGTATTGCTCCAACTGTTAGACTCCATGTCTCTGATCCATAAGAGAGGACTGGCAATACACACTGGTTGAAGACCTTTCTTTTTAGACACAAAGGCAATTTCCCCTTCAGGATAAAACTGTTTCTTCCAAATGCACTCCAGCCAAGTTTAATACGTCTGTTGAGTTCTTTCATAATGTTGCCATCCATTGAAATCAGCTGGCCAAGGTAAATATATGAATCAGCAATTTCTAGCTCAATGTTGTCAACTTGTATTTTTGTTTCCTCTACGAAATTATTGAACATGATCTTAGTTTTTTGTAGGTTCATCTTGAGTCCAACTTCTTTACTTCTAGTTGAGAGCTCCTGTACCATGTCTTGGAGTTCTAATGGGTTCGTTGAAAAAATAACAATGTCATCAGCAAACCGCAAATGATTTAAATATTCACCATTTATTTTTATTCCCTTGTTATTCCAATTTATCTGCTGAAAAATCATCTGTAAAGCTG
>QLNU02014176.1:170924147-170945243 GCA_006491805.2 Dysdera silvatica | reverse complement strand
GAGCCAAAACATTAAAACGACTTACCTAATAACATGTAGGTCCACCATTTGAGTAAAAGAGCCTGGATGTGGCGTGCCATGCCTTCAATTAGATGTTGATAGGTTACACGTGGGATATCATACCATAATTGCAACAGAAGTTGGCCAAACTTTTGTAAATTCCGTGGTTGTGATGTTAATGCTCTGATACGTTGTTCTAAGTGAAACCACAGGTGATGAATAGGATTGATGTCTAGAGAATTTGGAGGCCATGGTAATAAAGAAAACTCATTCTCACGTTCCTCGAACCATTCTAGAACCGTACAAGCTTTGTGACAGGGAACATTATCCTGTTGTATGATGCCATTGCCACCTTGAAAGGCGGTGAACATGAAGGGGTATAACGTCTCCTAGAATATTTAAGCACATGGAAGCATTGAGATTGCGTTGAACAATGACAATGGAACTAAGCTGGTTCCATGAAAAACTCGCCTACACTATAACACTCCCGCCATCACCTTGCTTCCTTCCAGCAGTGCAGCCAGGTAGAAGTATTTCCCCCATTAAACGTCACACACACGAACTTGGCCATCCGCATGATTAAAGAAAAATGAGATTCATCTGCTCATGTGATCTTCCTCTAACCTTCAGCTGCCCAATGGGCATGGTTACATTCCCACAGCGTGCATTTTTGGCCATGAGTTGCAGTGAGCATAGGCACACGAATAGGGCGATGACTTGGTAGTCCTATAGACAACAACGTACAGTGAACAGTGTATTTTGGTACATTCCATGCATCATGACTACTAACTCTTTGCACTCCGTTATCGCCGCTGCGGCGACATGGTAAGGTGAATGAATAACTCTGTTGTCGCCGCAGCGGCGACAACGGAGTGCAAATCGTTAAAATGTATACAAGCTCTTTTTAATGACCTTTCTCAGAAACGCACTCGCAACATTGTAAATACTCCCGGAGTAGTTGGTAGCCCATAGTCAAAATGACTCGGAGTTACTGGTAGCCCATAGTCAAAGTGGCTCGGAGTGCAAAAGGGTTAAATTCCTTGATAATTTCCACCATTGGAACATGTCTACCCGCCCGCACGAACAAGTTGATGAACTCTTCACTCCCCTCTGCCATCAATGGCTCTTGGCTAATCAACACCTTGTTTTCGGCTAGACTTTTCACCTATTTGCAACCATCTGTGATATATACTAACCACTGCATATCGTGAACAGCTAACTAGACGTGCAGTTTTCAAAATGCTCTTACCCAGCCATCTTGCCATCAAAATCTGTCCTTTGTCAAAGTCTGATAAATCCTTTCCTTCACCCATCTTGCAGTGATACGAACTACTGATCGATGGGGTACAGTCCCATGCTTTCATATACCAACTCAAAACCCACTCCTTCTGTTTAATTGGTACTGCAGACAGCTTCATCTGTATGACGCACAGGTGGTTTTAGTGTTTTGACTCTTCTGTGTGTGTGTGTGTGTGTGTGTATGTATATATATATATATATATATATATAAAACTATAAAAAATAGTTTTCTTTTAAAGGAACAAATACAAGATCTGAAAGCAGAACTTGATAAAAGGAACCATGAGAAACATCAGTTAAAGAAACAGCATGAGCACTTATTAACTCTCATCACAAACTTAAAAGCAGTAACAGAAAGACAGCGGAGAGAAATATCGTGAGTATTTAAAATAAAGTAGATAGAATTTTAATGTCATTAGTGTTCAAACTAATAACATTTATTTACTTATTAAAGATTACTAACATTGTAAAGTACAGGGTATTTTTTAATGGGTAGAGCATGTCCACTCATTTCAGAATGAAACGAAGTGAGAACACATTGTCATTTCATGCTACTTTTGTTTATCTGGCAGTAGTGCCTCCTATTGGTAGAAAATATTTTAGAAGCAGAGAAATGAAGGGTCAAATTGAGAAGGGGGCATTATTATTACCGAGTGAAGTTTATAATCTGCTGTAGTTGATTATAGATGAAGGACAACTATGAACTTTTTAAGTCACCCACAGAAAGCCTTATAAATATATATGAATATGAAGTGTTTCTTTTTTCTCAGTGTTTATAATTTGATCCTTCAACCATTTAGTGTCTGACAACCAACCCATTGGTGATAGTAGCCAGTCATTCGTCGATAATAGATTCACACCATAATAGACGACTGATATCACCCTAGTGTGTAGCTTCTCTTGAGTGGTCTCCCACCTGAAAACTGACCACTCTCCAAGTTGCTTAACTTTGATGAATGCTCAGGAATCGGTGCTTCCAGCATGGCATGGACTTACTATGTGATGTCAGAATACATGGGTTTTGAAAATACCAACCTACTATCAATCTGATATTTGCTTTAACTTGTCTCGATAATGTATGAGATTTATCTACATCAACTCATCCATAGGAAAGGGTTGTTATTGTCATAGTGGGCTTAACTAGGCACCATGTAACTTAACTTGTAGGTTTAGCCAGTGTATGTGTAAGAATGAATAGGGTTCTCACTAAAGCTTAAAACTCAGGTATTTGATTAGTGGCCACTGGCCGGCAGGGCCATTTTTATTAGAGGTCATTTTATTTAAGTTAGTAGCCACTTTTGTGTGGCCACAAATTTTTTAATTACTGCAGCCCTAGGAAGGTTCGTTTGATCAACATTTTTCATGAAGAATAAGTCATTTGCGATTTCAGAATGTAACCTTGCTGCAGAGTCAAAACAGACAGGATTGCCTTGGGAAACAAAGGGCAAGTGTGATGGCCACTGAAGTCATATTTTTAATCGCCAGATATTTGGTCGCCCTGGGGCTGGTGGCGACCGTGCATTTTAACCTTTAGTTCTCATACACTTGGAGAACCTGGAATTGTCAGGAAATTTTAACTCATCTCTAAAATTCAGGGGGGGGGGAAATAATTTTTTTTGGCCAGACCTGTTTCCTAACTTCTGCTCTAACTAGTTGAATTTCATGCAAACATGAAGCTATTTTACCTCAAACTGACGTTTAGTTAAAAATTTTGTTTGCGATTAGTCAAGAGTTTTGCCAGAAAAGTAGGGGAATTTTTTTCTTCAGTGTGAGTGTGAACCTTGATGAAATGCAACAATAATCTCTGACTTCATTTTAATGAAAACAAATTTTAATCCGACAACTGAACATTAACCAAATCAACTAAGCATAATCGAAATGTACAGCTTAACATAAACATTCTAACAAGAAACCTTAGCTGGGAGTTGCTTATTAATCATGCAAGAGCATAAACAGGGAAGTAAGAGAACGAACAATTGCTTTCACAAATATTTATTATATCCAAGTGCCCAAATGCTAACTGGGTGCTTCTACCATATGCTTTGTTGGTTGACATGTAAAATGTCTACCAACTCTTCCACAGCACTATGATGTATAGATCTTTAAAATAGGTGGTGGCCTGGGGAAATTTTTTTTTTTTTTTTCTGAAGACCATTCTGGTAGGTCCAAGTGAAACAGAAATGCAATGCTCTGGAATACACCCTGCGGAGTTCTGTCTTTAATAATTATAAAAATATACATTTCCATAGCATTTGTGAAAGTGAGGTTTCTTCAAAAATCGTAATTCTTTGGTCGGCTCTTGCAAGGTACAGTCGAACCTTATTAATACGAACACCAAAGGGAACAGAAAATCTGTTTGTATTAACAGTAATTCGTCTTATTAGGAAAAAATAGTGTGCTATACAATCTCATGTTACTTCAGAAAACAATTTATATTAAAAGCAATTCGTCTTAAGCATATTCGTCTTAACGAAGTTTGACTTTATTGGCGTGCTAAAGGAATTATTTTTCTTTCTTTCTTTCTTTCTTTCTTTTTTTTCTTTCTTTCTTTCTTTCTTTCTTTCTTTCTTTCTTTATTTTTACTAGCGTCCTACAGTGACTTACGTAGTAGTAACATATTCAATTTGCCATTAACCCAAGTTTGATTCCAGTGGTACCATAGAGCATATGCCATTTTTACTGTCTGGCACAGTGCCACATTTGAGTTCCCTAGGTACCAGAAGTTTAGCTTCTATAGAAAACTGTATATCTTGTCACAGAATGTAAACTTAAGCCACAAAATGTAAACAAATCTTTTTTTCCTGTCGAGAAAGAATGGAGGGAAGGGAATAAATATAGCTCTTGTATTTTAGAACTATTGCCACTCATTTTGAGGTGCAAAAATTTTGTATTGCTTGAATTAATATTTAGCATAATTGCCTGAATTAAATTAATGTGAGCAACAATTAACACAAATGTAGTGTCACTACTGATTAACTCGAAATACAGGGTTATTAAAAAAGAATCATTCATTTTCAAAATTATACATTTTGAAAAATAAACGCATTACAGCAATAATAAAGCAATACAGTAGTGAAAAGGAAAAACGTTTAACTTTTTTTACAAATGTTTAATATGACTTCCTTAAATTACACGTATAATGTCAATGCGGTATGCGAATTCCTGCCAAACATGTTATAATGGATGATTCTTGACTGCTTCAAAAACGGCATAAATGTGGTAAGTTTGCATAGACTTGTGGGCAAATGTGGCACAAACACCTGATTTTTTACAAACCCCAAAGGCAAAAAAAAAAAAAATTAAATCTCACAAGGTCATATCCGGAAACCTGGAAGGCCAGTCGTGTAACACCAAGTCATTTTGTCCATTTTAACCAATCCAACTGTAAGACGGCTCTGTTTTAAGAAAAAGACGTACCTCTAAATGACAGTGGGCGGTTCCCCATATCTGAAACTTAAGACTTTAAGACCGAAACGTTAATATTTTTCCTTTTCATTCATGTGTTACTTACCATTCTGTGTTGTTTATTTTTGAAAATACGTAATTTTCAAATTAGTTGATCCTTTTTGAATAACAATGTATATATATACTGTAACCTTAATAATTTTGTTTTTCTCTTTGTTATAAGCGTTGTAACATTATTTGCCTTTAATAATGATAATAGAGTGCTGCTATTATTATTATTACACTTACTTTTAGCGTATATGTCTGTGGTCTGGGCATAGGCATATGCAGAAAGTTGATAAGCTGCTTATAGGCTCAATGGGGGAGGGGGGGGGATTACAGAGCTACAACTCACATATTCCTATGTTAAATATACAAAATTTCATTGCAATGGGGTTACAACCCCCATCAACACCCCTTTCATACACCAGTGAGTCCGGGGCTCGGTTTTATAGGTTCTAAGAGACTCAGATTTTTCATAACACTGTAGGTCCCGGTGCAGCACAACCTTTGCTGTCTGGGCGCCGTAAAACATTTACCACATTTGATGAAGAAGGAATCTAGAACTGAGTTCAGCTGTATCATGGTGAGAAAACATAACAGCGTGAACGTTTTCGTTGCTGCTTTAAACATATTTTTAAAGGAATATTCAGCAACTGACCGTAAATGATAAAACTGATAAATATTTAGAAACATTTAATTAATTTAATATAAGATAGTTAAACATAAATAACATTACTTATTGATATATAATACATGATATGATTATAGTGATTAATTAAAAATAAAAAGGCGGTGCAGTGGTAATGCATTCGCCTAGTGCACAGTTATTCCAGGTTTGATTCCTAACGGTGCCACAAAAAAGACCGCTTACCGACTAACTGCCCACCATAGTCGGGGTTAGTTCCCTAGGCCACAAGAGGTTTGTATTCCTCGGAAAACTATGTCCCGGTGCAGCATGGCCCTTGCTGTCCTTACACCATAAGAGTCACAAACAAGCAAAATAAAATTTAATTAAACTATTAAATAAAAAAAAAACCATTTCACCAGGGAATACAACCATTGGCACAATATTTTCAAACCAAATTATAAACGCTGGTGTTTATCGAAGTATACTCCGTTACCAGACATCTGTAGCTCGTTTTTTTTTAAACCCGACAACTTTAAATGCTAACATTTTTGTTAATTATTTTATTGCTTATTTAATTTTTATTGTTTCAGACCACTGGAAAAATTTCCTACGTTGGGGAAACAGATCGAAGAGATGCTTATTGCAGCATTTAGGAAATCCATAGCTGATGACGACGAAGACGTGAAAAAGATAGAAGAAAAATTCCAGAATCAAGTCATTGCATGGGCTGATGATTTGACAAGATCCGAATAGTGTTCCCATATTTTTCATAGACAAATATTTATATATATATGAGCTTATACACACTTTCTTGTATATAAAATTGTAAATAAGAAGGACTGGCTTTCAATTTATTTTTATATACACTGTAGATATATATTAGTGGTGGCTTGTAGTGGGATTTTAGTGTGTGTGCTCATGAAGCCAATTCACCAAAACCCAAAGTTACCGTAAATTTCTTTCTTATTTACTGAATGAGGTAAAAACCAGTTTCTTGACGAGTATAGGCCGTAAATTCATGTGTTTTGATGAATTAGCCTTCATGCACACACCCTAAAATCTTGCCACGACCGTCACTGATATATATATATACACCCATGGCTCGACAAATTGCGGCAAATCGTATTCGTTAGGTAAGAGCTGCACTAGTTCGTCCCATGCTCTCTCGTTTCAGCAAAAATCTTAGTAGGAAAAGATGATTTTCTATTCACCAATTGGAAAAAATCTAGTCGCTGGTAGCTTCTGTATATATATATAGAGAGAGGAATAAGCATGTGGTAACGGTCCAAATTTTCGAAATGCTCATGGATTTGGTCAGTCCGGATTCTTAGGTAATATTTTCAAAATTAAAATTTTAATAAGGATAAAAAAAGAACTTCACTGGCGAGACGGGAAGAACTGTTTGTACTCGCAAAAAAGAACATCATCGTGCTGTGGAGAAAGGTGAGATGACTAATCTTCTGGCAGAACATGCCTGGGAGAAAGGTCATGTTCCTGATTGGAAAAGTACAAAAGTTCTTCATAAAAATGTAACTTCTCGCTATTGTAGACTTTTTCTGGAGTCTTGGGAGACTTTTCGAATGCGAAGTAAGGCGATGAACATCGCAAAATCGATGCCTGAACCTTACCGCATTTTTGCTAGGAGATGGGGGAAAACCAGTTTCAGACAGGGGGAATTACCGAGTGCGGGACAGTTCTTAGAAAATCCAGATTCAGACAGGGGGGAAAACCCGAGTGCGGGATAGCTTTGGGGAAAACCAAAGTTGGGGTATAAATACCGAACACCTACACTTCCTTGACACTTTCGCTTGATGAAGGGAACAGTAGTTCTCGAAACGTTGCGAATATTTTTGCAGATGGTAAATATCTTTTACCTTCTTCATTTGTATTTCGTATATTCCGACCAGTGTCAAATTTTACTAGTTATTATAAAAAAAGAAATGAAAACACAGTAAAAATTTCCTTTGTTTATTCTTTAATAAAAACACACAGGGCTCTTAAGGTAAGTGTGAAACATTTTAAATGGTAAAAATTTTAAAATGTTTAATTATATGTAAAATTATTAATTTAATGTAAAATTTCAAACAATTTATAATAGTCAGGGCTAATCAGTTGGACGGTATTTTGCGTGGAAGTCCGTATTTTTGTCTAAAGTCCGTTTTTTAATTTGGCCCCTGTTTTTCCATTTCTTTATATTCAATGGATGCTTATTTGGAAAAAATTAACTAATTAAGCATAAGTAACTTGCAATGTTCATACGTTTATAAGGGCATTTCCTGAAGCAGTCGCTGTGCGATAAGATTCACATTGCTGAATGCTGATTTGTCAGGAAGAAGCTGTGGGATGTCGCAGCTATACTACTATATGGTGAGATTACAACTTCAGACAAGTCGGGAAGGGACAGGTATTATGGGCCTTTAAAAAGTTTAACAGATTCTTTCTCTCCCCTCTCCCTTCATTCAGATAGTTTTCAAAAGCTAACGGATTGCTGTTTTTTTATTATTTTTTTTATTTGTATATCCTCCTTTTACAGACTCTTCTACTTCCACAGAGTACTTCAAGTGGTAATTTTTTTTTTCTTTTCCTAAAGAATTTATTTCCTTCTAACATAGAAACTCCTAAGATTTTTTTAAAGATTTGTGTTTAATTATAGTTAGAAAAAATTTCGTGCCTTACCACTGTGCCTGTCTTCGTCTCCTTTGCGCTTTTTCTGTCCCAGACCCCAAATCAGAATTCCGAAGTCTACACTATTTTCTTTCACATTCTTTTACGGATTATTTGAAGCCATACTTTTTGATGTAGATTATCAACTCAACACTCATACTTTAGAGTTCATGAACTCTGTAATAAAAAGCGGCTTTACGTAATACGGTCTCTTCCATGTGCATCAGGTTTGCCTCCTCGTAGGTACGATACGACGTATTTTATTTCCGTGTAAAATTTACGCGTTTATTTTAGGAATTTCTCTTTCTTAATTAAAAAAAAAAAAAAACTTTTACAATCACCCGATTATTATTTTTTTTTCCAACCTCCAGCGACATGTCTACCTCAAAATTTAAAAACCAGCCATAACTCCCGGCCCGCCTCGACCATGTAGGTGAACTAAGCGGCCGCTGAGGGCGGCACTACGACATACATTTTTTTTTTTAAAGATACTTAATTCTGCGAAATGATTGAAATATACTTGACAATAAGGAAATGGAACTGAATGGATTATTTGAGATGGTGCAGTAGTAACGCTTTCACCTAGCGTGCCGTTATCCCGGGTTCGACTTTCAACGGTGCCAAGGAATAAATGGCGATTGCTTGTTATAGTCGGTGGGGTGGGGTTCCCGGTTGAATAAGCTGTATTCCTCGGATAATTATGAGTTCTGGCGCAGCACGACCCTTGCTTTCATCCTTGCGCCGTAAAATAAGCATAATTTTGGGGATCAGAACCAGGGTGAACTCGGGGCGGATTCACGATTTTGCCGCCTTGGGGCTCTGACAAACTTTGCCGCCTAATCACACCAAATGTAACTATAGAAGCATAACAGAGATTTTGGGGTTTTTTTTGTCGAAATTTTTAGTTTGACGCCTGCGCTTATTTCAAATCCGCTTTTTCACAAATATTCGCGAATGTGGCGCCCTCTGAACCTCTCTCAAGACGGCGTCCATGGCAGCTCTAGTTTTGCACAAATCAAAATCAGTAATTCAAGTGGTCACCAAAAAATTCCCGCCATTGTAAACTTTTCGGCGGCAAACTTGTCGAAAATTTGCCGCCGTCAAAAAATTGCGGCCGTAGGCTTTAGCCTATTGGTAAATCCGCCATTGGGTGGACTGGATTTTGAAAAATGTGTTTGAACTTGCTAAACAAAGAAAATCATCCATATATCTGATATGTTACAATACTTGTCGAGTTTTCTAAAACACGGGGGCCCACTTTTCAGTTAATTCAGCTGTAATTCAGCGTTCCGTTTTTGAACGGGGTTTGAGGCCTTCTGGTGGTGGTGCATTGGTAACGCGTTCGCCTAGTACTGCCAAAATATACCGCTTACCGATAAACTGCTAACTGTAAAGTCGGGGGTTGGTTTCCTCGTAAAGATAGAGCCCTGAGTAGCAGGACCTTTCCGTCCTTGCGCCCTAAAACAAATCGCGGTTTGATTCCTTGAAAAAACGTAGTTTCTGGCGCAGCACGATATCAGCTGTCCTTGCGCCATGAAACCAAAGATTTAATTAAATTGAAAACAAATTGTCGTTATCAACACATAAAATTCGAAAAAGAACTTCGTCGTAGAAGTCACGCAAGTTCATAATCGCTTGCTGCCGTGGTCCGAATGAATATGCGCCTGGATATTCTGGGAATTTTGGCACCCAGGCCACACCCCACTTCGCGCAAAATCTGGGTACCTCTCGTGCGCCAAATATGGTAGCTTTCAATTTTCAATAAGCTCGGTTATGTATGAAAATGTGCCGAAAGTTCAGCTATCGGCGCCGTTGTGTATAGTCCTTGGTCGTAAATTTGTAATTATATTATGGCTGTAATCAGCGCCGCACTTCTGCCTGGGCAGGCAAGGTAGCTGCCTAGAGCCCCAGCCTCTCGGGGCCCCGGCACCGAAGTCTTTCTCCCCCATTTTTTTATCAACCATCGGAACAAAAATGTATAATTTTTTTCAACCATCTTAACAAAAATTTATAAATAACCTGTCCCCCCCACCAACAATTTTTGAAGTTAAGTTCGTAGCAGACGATAAATTATTCAGTCTATAGACTACAGTGAGGTCATTCGTTCCTTTGTGCAGAAGATAGTTCATAGTGTTGCAATGTAAATTTTAAAACTTGTAATTAAATGGCAGCGTTGTATATATAGACCTTGAAGGTCAAAATACGTTAAATAAAAGATGTTTTTTAATATTACAAAAAAGTGTGGAGGAGGGGCGACTTTGTTAACTGTCTGGAGGCCATGGGACTCCTAAGTCTGGGGCTGGCCGCGATATCCTCTAGCATGACGTTATTACTTTCCAGACTCGTTCCATATTATCTGCACTGGTTTGAAATCCTGTTAAGACACGATTTGTAAGTACAAGAATATCTATCTTTAATCATACTGCTTACTAGTGATGGGCGACTATGATATGTTTTTACAATCGAAAGAATCGCAATCGACTCAAATTTACATTCGAGTCAACAATTATTTCGTTTTTGAACAATCGAGATGTTCCATCGCAATCATGTATCAGATGCCCAACTACATTGCGCATGGCCTCGTTGTTAGGTTGGTAAGTCAATAATTTGATCTAGCTGCACTCTCTGATATCAAGGCAAAAAAGTTATAGTAAGCCACTTATTTATAGAATCATTATATAGGTTTTAGAACAGATCATAACATAACCCACAGAGTGTAGAACTTCAATTTAACGAAATTCAAACGACCTGAATTTATTTTATTTAGAGTATATTTATAAACTTACGTTTCCAAAAATTGCAACACCATGAAGGAGTCACGTGATTGAGCTGAAACTTCCAGGAAATGCAAATTAGGGTATGCTATTCAAATGATTAGAATTTCAGAGTCATCGCGCATGCGTGGGCTGAGCAGCGCCCTCTCAACTACTGATGGATCCGTATAAATAGAGGACTGTAGCGGGGGTGTATGGCTATCTGCTAGTGGTAAACGTTACATGAGATATCACTATGCCTCTATGACGAAAGAGGTTGACATTTCCGATTTGAAATGGAATAACCATATACAATACGTTTGTACTAAGATAGGACGTCATATTGGTATCATTAGAAAAATCTGTCACTTTTTACCTGTGCAAATAATTATTTCCCTTTATTACTTACTAACATGTTCATATCTTACTTACTATACCCCAGTGTGGTCTTTTACTACAATAAATAATATTCACCGAATTAATAAACTTAAAAAAAATATTTGCTCCTTTTGCCAAATCAATAATGTTATTCTTCAAATCATATTCTTGAGCTACTGAGAAGAGTTAATCTACTCAATTTTGATTTAATTCAAAAATTCAGAATTATTTTACTGATGTTCAATCGTATTAAATTTAATAAACTTATTGATTTCATACCCATCCATACCTCGAATCATCGTTATCTAACTTCCTATAATTCCTGTCTTCCTCTACATGTCGTATTGAGCTTGGTCGAAGACGCATGGCTTATGCTGGTCCAAAGTTGTGGGACGTGTTACTAGATAATATTAAGAACCTTAATATTATTTCAATGTTTAAAAAAGAGTTACGAAATTTTTTGTTAGGCACTTCACCGGATATTTTGTGATGCATTAATTTATTTTATTTTAATTTTAAATTTATTTTTCCTTGTTTCTAATTTTATTTATATGTATGGGTGACATGGGCTTCGTCAAACTTCAGGTTTTTTCCCGTGTCATCCAAGCATATTACGATAATACTATATATATATATACACTGAAGTGCCAGAAAAGTGGGTACACCTACCTAATATCGTGTAGCCCCGCCATGCGCGCATAAGTGCCGCAACACGACGTGGCATGGACTCGACTAATGTCTGAAGGTATCCTGGAGACAATTCACACCAGGAATCCTGCAGGACAATCCACAAATCCATAGGAGTGCAAGGTGGTAGAGATCTCTTCTGAACAGCACGTTGCAAGGCATCCCAGATATGCTCGATAATGTTCATGTCTGGCGATTTAGGTGGCCAATGGAAGTGTCTAAAGTCAGAAGAGTGTTCCTGGAGCCACTCGGTAGCAACTCTCGATGTGTGGGGTGTCGCATTATCATGCTGAAATTGTCCAAGTCCGTCGGAATGCACAATGGACATGAATGGGTGTAGGTGATCGGACATGATGCTTACGTACCTGTCAGAGTTGTCTCTAGACGTATCAGGGGTCCCATATCACGCCAACTGCACACGCCCCATACCATCACAGAAGCTCCACCAGCTTGAACAGTCCCCTGTTGACATGTAGGGTCCATGGATTCATGAGGTTGTCTCCATACCCGTACACGTCCATCCGCCTGATGCAATTGGAAACGAGACTCGTCAGACCAGGCAACGTGTTTCCAGTCATCAACAGTCCAATGGCGGTGTTGGTCGGCCCAGACGAGGCGTAAAGCTTTGTGCCGTGCAGTCAACAATGGTACACGAGTGGACCTTCAGCTCCGTAAGCACATATCAATGATGGTTCGTTGAACAGTTCGCACGCTGACACTTGTTGATGCCCCAGCATTGAAATCCGCGGCAATTTGAGGAAGTGTTGCACGTCTATCTCGTTTAACGATTCTCGTCAGTCGTCGAAGGTCCCGTTCTTTCAAGGTCTTTTTCCGGCCGCACCGCTGTCGGAGATTTGATGTTTTACCGGATTCCTGATATTCACGGTATACCCGTGAAATGGTCGTACGCGAAAATCCAAATTTTGTCGCTATCTCGGAGATGCTATGTCCCATCTCTCTTGTGCCGACTATAACGCCTAGGGTTGATAAGTTTCTGCCAAGGCGGTTACAACCGACATGGCAGAAACTAGTTTCTGCCACAAAAGTGGCAATAACCGGCAGGGACCCAGAAAATAGTTATTTCATGCGTTAAAAGCTTACCGAAATACTCCAGTGGCAAAAAGGAATACATTTTAAAGTAAAATAGGTGTAGTTACAATGTGTATAGTATTTATTCAAAGGTTACATCATAGCAAATTCACTAGCATTTAAGTTCAGGCTGATCTTTTCGATAAAGCAGTCTATAGCAAAAGATCAGTTTTCCTGCTATTTCCTAATTCAAACAATTTCTTAATTTATTATGAATAGACCAATAGCTTAAGAAAAATATTCTTCCAAGCCCACCAGTACTGCAGGCAATATCGTCGGTGCATAAACAAACAGGTACAAAATCTTCATTTATAGTTTTCTTTAAACTATGCCACCAAACAGAAGTCTGGACATTTTCTAAGATTTTATTGGAGTAGTATGTTTCAGGAAAAGGAGCTGATTTTGCTCAAAAAGCTATAATGTGAAGTACAAAATTTGGGTTAGTGACATTAAAGAATTTCATAGTGTTTTCTTCCTGCTCCTGTGACAATTTAGATCACATGTACTTTGGATGAAGTATATAAACAGGCACAGATGTACAGTTCTATGGGCCTATAGGGCCGTAGCCCTCCCAGTAATCTGAAATAAATTGCGATTTTACATATACTGTAATGTATAAACGTACATAAAATGTGCTTGGGCTCCCCCAATAATTTTGAGAACTCTACGTTGATGTAAGCTGGCATATATGATGTTGAGTTATTGCCTGATAAAGTTTACTTTTTACCCTTTTTTGATTCATTTCTATGAGATTATCATCATCACTTAGGATTAATTTCACATGCAGCTGCAATAGAAAAATTATCTTTTCGAATCTCAAACAGGGTAACAGCAATAAATATTAAGAGCCACAACAAGTCTTTTTACATCTTTATTAATCATCTGATTATTTATGACTTGAAAAGTTCCTTTATCATCCATATAATTTTCATGATCTGCGAGTAACATGGATGTTTCTTTAGGAATGATTTCAAGTGACCTACCTGATTCGTTCACCTTATATTGTTGGGTATTTGTGATTCCATTATGTTTATACATTCCTTTAGCCAAGCATCTTGTCTGTAATGATTTCTAAAATATTTCTAAACAGATACCACATGCTTTACAACAGACTTAAAAGGAAAAGTTGTTCATTGGCTGTAATATGGCTTTTCCGATTGGTCCTAAGTCACAGAGGTTTTTTTTTACAGCCAGTCTGTTAGTGTTTTTGCTTTTTATTTTATAGCCAAAGGTCTAATGAGGTAGAGAATATAAATAAGGCGAAATAGGCATAATAATTTAAATAATATGGCCTGCGAAAGATGGTTTTTGTAACAAATCTTTGATTTACTCTAGTATTTTTTAATTATTTTAAAATATTTTAATTATTAAAATTATTAATATAAAGCTTTATAATATACTAAATTATTGTAATAATATATATATATTTGTAATCTTTCATTTACTAAATAATACAATACTGTTTTCAGTACTTTTATTAGTTTCTGCCAGTTTCTCCCACTTTCTGCCGGTTAAAATCGGTTATAACCAGTTCTGCCACTGGCATGGCAAAAACTAGTTTCTGCCGGCAGAAAGCCCACCATCATAACGCCACGTTCAAAATCACTTAAATCTTGATAACCTGCCATTGTAGCGGCAAGAACCGATTTAGCAGCTTTGCCAGACATCTCTTGTCTTATATAGGCGCTGCCGACCGCATCGCGTTACGCTGATTGGTTGCAAAGCTCCGTTATTTGCATACGCACGCCTGTACCAGTTTTTCTGGCACTTCAGTGTATATATGGTGTTTTGTAATTTTTCCAAATAAATTGAATTGAACTTCAGCAAGTTATGGAGTTTGAACGGAGACGAGTGATCGGTTTTCGTGAAGGCGGATTTCCTTATCATGCAATAGCAGCTCGTATGGGGCGTAACAGCAGTAAAGTGATGCGAGTGTGGGAGCAGTGGGTTCAAGAGAACCAGACAACTCAGAAATCCGGGAGTGGACGCCGAAAGGTGACGTCAGCACGGGATGATAGACACCTGGTCCGCATGGCGGTGACGGACCGTTTTGCTTCATCTGGACAGTTGGCAGAACGTTGTTGCACTGCTACAGGTGTATCATTGTGTGCTTCATCAATTCGTCAGCGTCTACTGCATCGTGGACTGCGTGCAAGAGTTCCTTTATACAGGATCCTCCTGACGAAAAACTATCGACACTTGCGGCTACAATGGGCTCATGGACATAGAGACTGGCGTGCTGATTGGCAACAAGTGGTGTTTTCTGAAGAATCCTGCTTTAATTTGGGGTACAGTGATGGCCGCATCTGTGTTAGACGCTATACCGGTGAACGCCACCTTCCGGAGTGCATTATCCAACGTCATAATGGACGAACCCCCAGCGTTATACTAGCATCTATATCCAGACATTAATCCCACGAAAATGATGCATTGCGCATGCCCCCGGACTTCATTGTCGATGCTTCTGGGCCTTTCCCTAGGGGGTGGTACAAGAATTGCGGAAACGTCAGACTTCGACAAATGCGCTACGACTATAATCGTAAACAGAGAAAGACTCGTAAATTAGTGATGACGTTTAACTCTTGCTATGGATCCCAACGTAACACTTTTTGCTAAGGAGTGCTAGTGTGAAAGTTATTGTGTGATTATGATGTGACTGAAAACGTAAGTAGATTCCCGTGATGTTTACAACTAAGAGTTAAATATAGCATAAATACGATCCGGAGGCCACCCTTCCCAATGAAACCCTTGCACAATCCCCCCCCTCCCAGCATAAATACAATTTTGCCTCTTTTCTAAAAAAAACGGGGTTGGGGGCAGGAGCTTCTACCAGATTACGCCAATATCCTAAGGTACGTATTCAATGGAATGCATTTACAAATTCAGTCACATCGTAATACGCATTAAAAGAAAATACCTAACATATTGGGATCCAAAGCAGGATAAAACGTCAACACTAATTTACTATTCTTCTCTGTTTACGATTACAGTCGTAATGTATTTGTAGAAGTACAATATTTCTTCAATTCTTATACCACCCCCTTAGGTAAGGCTCAGGAGCATCGACGACAAGTCCGTGGGCATGCGCAATGCATCATTTTCCTGAGATTCATGTCAGGATATAGATGCTAGTCAGCGTTATGGTCTGGGGTGCAATTGCGTATCATGGACTACCTCAGCTGCTACAAATTGTGGGTAATCTTAACAGCAACCGGTACATCAATGAAGTTCTGGAGCCCGAAATTGTTCCCTTCCTTCAAGACATTCCCGGAGCTGTATTTCAACAGGACAATGCCCGCCCACATATTGCCAGGAATGTTCAAGACTTCTTTTCATCACAACAGATACAGCTTCTTCCTTGGCCTGCCTATTCGCCGGATATGTCGCCGATTGAACATGTGTGGGATTTCGTTGGTCGGCGTCTCGCTCGTGATCCTCGTCCCATAGCTACTACAGATGAACTTTGGGGTCGCATACAAGCAATCTGGAATGCTCTTCCTCAGGCACACATTCAACATCTGTTTGATTCCATGCCACGTCGTATAGCATCACTTATTGCAGCGCGTGGTGGCTTCACCAAATACTGATTTTCGACATGTAATATTGTATTTTTGCTTTGTAATTTTAATCGTTTATTTGTATCAGTACAGGTCGTTTGTACATTAAATTTCATTCAATTCGGACGAGTCCTTCATGGTGTTGCAATTTTTACAAACATGAGCATACAAGTATTCAATTTTTATTTTATTTCCTTTTTTTTGTTGTTTTTGTAAATACATACGAATTTCATTTTTTAATTCATTGTACGTGCATAACTAAAAATTACTTACAAGTTTTGTGCTGATTTTATATGAGAATTATAGAAAATAAGGTAAATTATAGTGTACAACATCGCATCGAGTGACTCAAAAATAGGCCTTTTAGTGTTTTACATTGCCTTGATTCTTAAATTTATAAAAATATTTACATTGTTTTTGTCATTACAAGAAATGCATGGTAAATGCAGTAAACAATATAATATTTATATTCAAAAACATGACTGATAAAAATGCAATTACAATTTCGTTTCATCATTTAAAACAAATACTGGCCAAATATCGTATGTAAGCAAATAGAAATGGTAGTCGAAATTTTATAAATTTTTTTTATTTACGGTTACGCGATGTATCGAGTCAGGTTTAAAAACCATCGAGAGGTTCCTAGATGTTCAAATAATCGAGACAATCAACTAAAACATCTTACAATCGCGCATCACTACTGCTTACAACGATAAATCTATTTATAACGACGTTTCCCACTGTCCTGACAGATATAGGATGTATCAAGTTCAAACTTGTCTATAGCGATACCCTTTTCCCGATCCCTGAATAAGGTTTAGTAGAACAAACTTTAATAGACAAATTTCACTATATTACATCAACGTAGAGTTCTCAAATTTATTGGTGGAGGGGTAAGCATATTTATTAATGTATTTTACACATACATTACAGTATGTGTAAAATCTCAATTTATTTCAGATTATTGGGAGTGGGGTCGGGCCCATATAACTCTACGCCAAGGGCGTCGTTAAGGCAAATTACAGGGGGGGGGCATTTTTTGCCAATGTTACCCCGAAACAAATAACCAATTTAACCTTTTAATGTATTAAAAATATTGCATATATTTCAATTCTAGGGCCTAGCCTTCCCTAAATGAAGCCCATGCTCTACGCCTATGTTGTATAACGCTACTTGAAGGCCGTAGTAAGACATTTGTTTCGCATTGAACAGCCTTGTGAGCCGTGTACAGAATTTAAAATAGTGGCATAGGGACGTGCAACGAATGAGAGAAAGACCACAGGGACATGGAGGGGAAAATGCCTAGGGGGGCCCGGAATGACAAGTGGCCTGATGCGAAACTTTATTTGGCATTAAACATAATTCCTGGGGGAGGGGCTAATGCTGAACTGCATAGGAGCTCGTACACCATGTCCCCGGTCCTGAATGCGTGAAAATTTATCCTTTAAAAGGAAGGAAAATGGTGACAAAATTCGTTATAACCGAGTCTCTTTAATTCGTTATAAGCGAGTCTTTTGTAATTCGTTATAAGCGAGTCTCTTGTAATTCGTTATTTTATCAAACGTCGTCTTTTGTTTACATTTAATTTAGCATGTCAAGTACAGGGAGAAAGAAAATAATAGAATTAACCAACCAAAGTTGGGAACTCCTTAAAAATTATAGGAGACTGTGGAGGGATTATTCAATTCAACAAAGTTTTAACATTTGACGATAACCTAAAGATCGCATGTTCAATTCCAGCCCCAGGGTGCGTGGTATATTCTTTCTTTTCCTGAAACGAATGTTCGAATATGAACCATATAAAAGTGGAGTGGAGTGTCAAAACTCAATTGTATAGAATAAATCAAATACAACGTTACCTCCCAACAAGGAACATCTACGGGACCGGACATTTCGACCCTTAAATAGAGGTGTCCCTTCTTCGGAGGTACATGTGTTGATACATATATATATACTGGGGACCAGAGGAATCATCCTTCAAATGGAGATTTCCCTTAAGGGAGGTAACACCGTGGCTAAAAATATTCTCTTAAATATTTATTGTAGAGAAATATTATACATTTTATTTTGGAGTATTCGTATTGCTTATGTTCGAAGATAGTCAGACACACGAGCCAAGAATTTATTATTTTGGGAAATTCGGAAAGGCCTTACGAAAAATGAAAGAAAAGGGGAAAAATTACTCGGAGTGGAAAATATTTTGTTCGTTAAAAAGTTCGAAATGCTTTTGTTTTAAATAAGCGGATGATACTTGTGCAAATAATTCTGAAGTCGTTGAAAATGATGAAGGAGTGGCATTATTCTTTTTATTTTACGAAATTAATGAATACAAAACTTGTCTGCAAAATAATGAAAATAAGTAATGATTCACGAAACTTTTTCTAATTTTGCTCATGAAAGAATGAGGAAAGAGTTGATCTAGCTACTTCAAATTTGAGGTTTCTTTAAAATGCCAGCTTGTTTTAATACCTTGCGAAAAATACATGAAGTAATAAGCTTATAAGGCTCCAGCCTGGCTTTTTCTAAACATTATATGTCACTGTTTTCAAATCATTGTATTTCTTTTAATTGTTCTATTTATTTTAATTATTCTATTTTTTAATTATTTTACTTCTTTTAATTATTGTATTTCAACTTCGTTTTATATGACAGAGAGACTGAGGGAAAGGGAGGGAGAAAAAAATTAAACTAGTAATTTTAGAAATACAATGATCCCCTCTGTATACACAGACAATATGTTTCAAGCCTAACCAATAGTATTTGTATGAAGTGAACCTTATATGCTGCAAAACACCTTTGAATAGCGGACACCTTGAGACTAGACAATCTGTCCGATATTTGAAAGCGTCCGTTATAGAGGTTTTAATGCATTGGCTATATTCGCTGTTTTTCGTTTACATACACAACTATGATAAAATATTTGTTAATATATATATATATATACACAGAAGGCCGTGTTTACGGTGTTAGTGGCCCTGAGCGAAACAGTTTAGCGGCCCTCAAAATGTTTTAACATAACACAACTATAAAAAGACTGACTATGGTTTAGCACATCGCCGTACCCGAGGGGGGGGAGTGGTGTCTTAGGAACCGGTCCTCCCCTGAAACTGAATTTGTAATAGGACCACAAAAATACGCATATGTATCTACTTGTTAAACTTGCAAAAAGGGGAGGGCCTTCTGAAACACTAAATACTTATTAAAATTCTGACCACAAGATCTCGTTACGTAAACCACTAATTTGAGAATACTTCAACGGAAAAAATATAGAAACCATTTACTTTAAAAGGAGAAGGAGGAGGACATAAAAAATTGCGCTTTGATGTTAAAACTACAAGCAAAAATTTGCAACAATAATAATTTATTCAAGCGGATATACAATATTTCACGATATGTAACTCGGGCGGTATGAAAATTGCAGTAATGTAAGAGAAGACAAATTATTTTAGGCTTTGATTAGAAATGGAAGTGAATATAAAGCCGTAATTTCACGTCTGAAGGCAAAAATTGGTATTTTCTCACTTATTTTTGCATGATGCACTTATAATTCTTATTTACGATAAAGGTGGCAAGTCTTTATTTATTGTTATTTTGTAAAACCTTTTAAAACCTCTGAAATTAAATCCTGGATGCGTCCTTGATTTAGCATTATAAACTGAAGTTCTTCATTGATAAAAACGCGGAAGATAAAGAGAAGATACAATGCAATACAAATTTATTTAATTATTTTGATGATGAAATTAAATTAAAATAGATAACCATTAATCAATTAAAATATGAATAATTAAAATGTATTATTATTATTATAATTATAACGTATTACTGAAAAGTTAATTCAATAGACATAGCCACTTTTATTATACTATTACCACTTACAAAGTAATTTTTCTAGCCTTTTATGCAGCGAAATTATCAATCAAATGTAAAAAGTCTAAAGAAGACAAATCATTTTTAATCGAAATAAGAACTAAAGCATTGAGATGGGAGTCAGTCATAGTAAACCATACGTATGTTTTGTCAAGTTTCAATTTAGAGAACGAACATTCTGCTGAGACTAGGGTAATAGGGATCGTCTGCGAAATTTTGAGAGCGATCACAACGTTTAGTAAAGCATCCTGGGAACCCTTTTCAAATAAGTACTTAACAATGATCAGTGGTGAAGAAGCTAGTGTTTCCGGAATCGATCGTATAAGAACTTTCAGTTCTGTGTACTAATCTAAACCGTTCAAATCATCTAAGGAAATAAAATAGCCAGGTGCTTACAGTAGTTCAATGTTTCACCATCTTCCATTCTTTTAATACCGGAATATTAAAAAGAAACCGAAACGTCATGTTAAAGTTCTGATGATGATGATAATTAGGCATTAAATTAATGGGAAGGGTGGCCGCCTAAAAGACAACACTGTAATCCCAGACAGGAGGAGGAGGAGGAGGATTGTGCAAGGATTGCATTGGGAAGGGTGGCCGCCGGGGGCGGCGCTGTAATCCCAGACAGGACGCTTGAACAGCGTAATCAGCCGCAGAGGCGGCTGAGGGGGAGATGGATTGCCGATCAACACGGCATTCATAGATGCACGTTCACGTAAAGTCGTCA
>QLNU02014176.1:170912233-170924047 GCA_006491805.2 Dysdera silvatica | reverse complement strand
CACGCAAAGATGAACTGGTCAAATACTTTGTCGAAATTATACGAGGGCTAATAAAAACTGATTTCTTATGACTTGTACTACAAGTCTTTAGCTGCCCCGGACGACCGCCAGCTCGCCTCCTAAGTCCGGTCCTGTATATACTCAGTTTAAATATAATTTTACATTTATTTTTTAAAAAATACCCCATCTAACTATTTTAGCGCCACATTTAAGCAAAATCAACGATTATATTAACAACGACACTGTGATAACACGGTGCAAAATGATAGCATATAGAACCCTAGCGGTTAACTGAATGTACGGTTCGTTCACGAAAAGTAGTCCGATGGTGCCGTTAGAAAATAAGGGGAGCTGACGTCACAAAGGGCATAGCCGATTCCAGCAGAGGGAAGGGTGTCATTTCAGAACTGTTTTTTAGTGAACGTTTGTCTGCGCCAAAAACCAGTTCTGAAATGACGTCCTCCCCTCTGCTGTAATCGGCTAGGACGTTTGTGATGTTAGCTCCCGTTATTTCTAACGGTACCATCGGACTACTTTTCGTGAACGAACTATAGGTAAAGGGGACCAGAGTGAGTGCAGAAGACAAAAAGTGTGTGGGAGGGCGGGGGAAAGATCACCACTGAATGCGGTGATTCAGATAGGTTTTACCAACTCACTTAGAATGGCGCGCAATTTTAAATTCATGGATCATTTATTTCCGGAACTTTCCATTAAATATTTTCAGATAGCAGAATAAATTGTGAGTAAATGTCGCGTAAATTGGGAAAACTGTGACCGCAGAAACCGAATCCGTGCCTACGGAGTTTTTCTGCATACCCAGTTGAATATAAACGTATTTCAAGATACAGAGTTTTAACTTGGAAAGACGCTCATGGGTCCAAGAGGGCGGGATATACTTCTCAATATAAACTGAACTCATGTTTGTAAAAATTGCAACACCATGAAGGAATCATGTGATTGAGCTGAAACTTTCAGGAAATGCAAATTAAGGTATGCTATGCAAATGATTAGAATTTCAGAGTCATCGCTTATGCGTGGGCTGAGCAGCGCCCTCTGAACTGCTGATGGATCCGTATAAATAGAGGGCTGTAGCGGGGCGTGTATGGCTATCTGCTAGTGGTAAACGTTACATGAGACGTCACTATGCCTCTACGACGAAAGAGGGCGACATTTCAGCAAGTTACGGAGTTTGAACGGGGACGAATGATCGGCCTTCGTGAAGGAGGGTTTTCTTATCGTGCAATAGCAGCTCGTATGGGGCGTAACAGCAGCACAGTGATGCGAGTGTGGAAGCAGTGGGTTCAAGAGAACCAGACAACTCAGAAATCCGGGAATGGACACCGAAAGGTGACGTCAGTACGGGATGATAGACACCTGGTCCGCATGGCGGTGACGGACCGTTTTGCTTCATCTGGACAGTTGGCAGAACGTTGGTGCACTGCTACAGGTGTATCATTGTGTGCTTCATCAATTCGTCGGCGTCTACTGCACCGTGGACTGCGTGCAAGAGTTCCTTTATACAGGATCCTCCTGACGCAAAACCATCGGCGCCTGCGGCTACAATGGGCTCATGGACATAGAGACTGGCGTGCTGATTGGCAACAAGTGGTGTTTTCTGATGAATCCCGCTTTAATTTGGGGTACAGTGATGGCCGCATCCGTGTTAGACGCTATACCAGTGAACGCCACCTTCCGAAGTGTTTGGCGCAGTATAGCCCAGATGCTCTTGCGCCATAAAAAAGCCAAACAATCAATCAATCAATCAATCAATCAACCTTCCGGAGTGCGTTATCCAACGTCATAGTGGACGAACGCCTAGCGTTATGATCTGGGGTGCGATTACGTATCATGGACGATCTCAGCTGCTACGAATTGTGGGTAATCTTAACAGCAACCGGTACATCAATGAAGTTCTGGAGCCCGAAGTTGTTCCCTTCCTTCAAGGCATTCCCGGAGCTGTATTTCAACAGGACAATGCCCGCCCACATATTGCCAGGAATGTTCAAGACTTCTTTTCATCGCAACAGATACAGCTTCTTCCTTGGCATACCTATTCGCCGGATATGTCGCCGATTGAACATGTGTGGGATTTCGTTGGTCGGCGTCTCGCTCGTAATCCTCGTTCTATAGCTACTACAGATAAACTTTGGGGTCACGTACAAGCAATCTGGAATGTTCTTCCTAATGCACACACATTCAACATCCGTTTGATGCCGTGCCACGTCGTATAGCATCACTTATTGCAGCGCCTAATACTGATTCACCAAATACTGATTTTCGACATGTAATATTGGTTTTTTTTTTTGCTTTGTATTTGTAATCGTTTATTTGTATCAACACAGGTCGTTTGTACATTAAATTTCATTCAATTCGGACGAGTCCTTCATGGTGTTACAATTTTTATAAACACGAGTTTACAAAACCTAAACTTTATTCCACGCTTTAAAAAAATATCTCAGCAATTATTCCTTGATTTTATAATGTATATTATTTTGTACTACATATAGATAAATATTGTGAAACATATATATATATTTAATATTAATACTTTCGTCTTATGTAAAAACTTCACTTACACCCAGAGCAGCGTAGGCTTTGGCAGGCATGAAACATTTTACCCAGATCAATTCAAACACATTGTAAATGAGAAAGGTTAAATATATCTCCCTTGAAATAAAGTTACCATTTTATATTATGTAACTATAATTATCATGTAGTCGAATTTCCTTAACGCGAACACTTGGGGTGACAAAAAGTCTGTTCATAGTGAAAGAAGTTTGCGTTTACCGGAAAGGATTCGATTGTATTGCTAAACTGTTCAGTTACCAAGGATTTACAGAAAACAGCTCGTATTAAGTAATAGAATACAGAACACAGTAATAGAGTATAGAATATATAGTAATAGAGTACACACTTTATTTACATAGTAATAGAGTACACACATTATTTACATAGTAATAGAGTACACACATTATTTACATAGTAATAGAGTACACACAATATTTACATAGTAATAGAGTACACACAATATTTACATAGTAATAGAGTACACACATTATTTACATAGTAATAGAGTTACATAGTAATAGAATACACACATTATATTACATAGTAATAGAGTACAGAATACAGCTCGTAATTCCCGTTAAACGTGTTCGCATCAGTCAGATTTTATTTGTATTTTTTCATTACTGAATTTATTCTTATGTTGTTACTATTATATAGTTAAATTAAATTATTAATATTTTTCTAGAAATTTAAACAATTTGATATCCGATTTCTCTAGAACTAGCCTCGGACTGGCGGCCATTAGTTTTGTTAGTTACAGATTGTAGGATTTTTTTTCCAAATACATTTACAAGCCTTAAACTCCTATTCTCGTTTTAGAAAAACCATCTCTGCAAATAATTTATTAAAATTGTAATTTTCCTTACTTTTATCTATTATGTATGTATTACTCTCACCCAGACAGAGACACTGCATGCATCTGACTTAGGTACTTATTTCAGCCATACCTTGGGTAACATGGGTTTCGTTATATTTAATAATATTTATATACAGCTGTCAGGCGGATCGATTTACATGTTTAAGTATGTAATAGCTTACGAAATGCAATTAAGAATTATACCGTATCTATCTTAAATAAAATTTTCGTGTTGCAAAAATGTGTCATACTTTTTTCTACAAGTAAAGTTTTTATTGCAAGCCAAAGAGAAAAAAAAGGAAAACATCGTTTTGAAACGAATCCCATAAGATGCACCACCTGGATAATTGACTTCACGTAGTCGTAGTTCATTTTGCAAAACAATTGTTGAGAAGGGTGACCGCTGAAGGCAGTGCTGTTTTCTCAGGAATTAAATTCACGATTTTGAGTTCTACGGCTTTGCTGTCCAATGGGAGGGAGGGGTTTGAGCCCCTTGAGTCCCCTTCTTACGTCACTGGGTAAAACTTAGATTTTCTTAATATTTTCTCCATTCAGATCTTGGCTTTACTTAGCCCATGGTATTCTAGCCGCTCTCGCCTTATTTCGGAGCCGGAAAAAAATGTGTGAAAGTTGGCGAGACAAAATTTTATATCCTTTTTTTCCGCCAAATAGGCGGCAGATGGAATTTTTTTTTTATGGATGGAACAAATTTTAGCTTTGCTCGTTTATGTTTTATGGATAGGGGCAGTTAAGATTGTGATGCCCCATGGTCTATAGTTTTCCAAGGTATTCGAACTTCTGTCGTATAGGGAATAAAACTCCAGACCATGGATCGGTAAAATAATGGCGTGCTGCTCACCACCTGGAAACAAACTAGGATTTTTCGCATGGTTGACCAACACGTTACCGTTAAATCACGGTAGGGCTTCGCTTTTCACTTGCTTTCCTTTTCATGCTTTGAACAAGATGATTTTACTTCGCGTACCCAATCTTAGACTTGTCGAGGGAAGAGATCTACAGTTTTACCAGTATTCGAACTTCGAATGGCCTATATCGAGGTCTGTCCCCAGAGGTTACGTGCTGTGTGCGCCACATATTCTCAAGAAATTTTGAAAGGTACAGAGTACACGTCGTATACTCTCAAGGTCTGTACTTGCTGGTTTTTGGACAACTTTCAACAAAGTTCAGTTTTCCTTTCCTTTCTTTTCTTTCTTTAAGAGGAAAATCTCCTGAACCACAAGTCTCAAAATAATATCCTGCGTACGAACAGAAGAGGAATGAAAAACTGATGGAAGGGGCATGTGCCACCTTGGGCTTGGATACACGACTAGTCAAATGACAGTCAGCTCGGCGCTGTGAGGTCACCAAGTCCAGAGTTACCCCGCAATTTCAATACTCTTTAATTAAGATAGCACAGCATACTCTCAAGAATTTTCTTCAGGACAGCCGTGCCTATATCACTTTGGGTGTCAAACCCGGTACAGAGGATAAACGCCCACTACCTCCGTAATTACATTTGTATTTTGTCATTAGAAGCTCTTATGTGCAATGGCGGAGAAAAGGGAAGGGCTCAAGCCCCCTCGTAGGATTACAAATTACATTGCTCTTAACATCGAAGCACTGGATATTTATTAACACTGAACGGACGGGTCACGTAAATTTACGTTTTTCCATTCTGACTTCCTAGGATGGGTCACGTAGAGTTGTTAGACATGTAAATAAAGAACTTTGTAAAATTTTATCAAAAATAAAACTGTAACGCTTTAAAACCATACATACATGTTTATTTAATTCTCTTAAAAAATGTCCGGAAACCGAGAAAGACGGAAAAAACAAACCGTCTGTTAAGTGTTAAAGCTTTTTGAGCCTTCCTCTGTAATTTTTGAATTACTACGTCTAAGGGCCGTTGCTAGACGCTAGTTACGGGTAGGGGATCAGAAAGATACAGAGGGGCTTAAAATTCGTAAATGTTTTGATGTATTTTATTAATATATTTAATAACACTAAATATATAAGTAGACTAATATATTTAAAATTAATAAATAAATTTCTTAACGTAAATTTTGCATTAAGAAATAAATTTTAGTATACCTCTCTATAATTTCCCCAATCCTTATTATAAAGTATATGAAGATTCAAACGTATGTAAAAAAAATTACATACACAAGATCTACAGTAGAAAGCTATTTTGAATACATTTTTAACGTCAAAGAACAATTTCCATTGTCATGTACAATTTCGTACAAAACAAAAAATTTAAAATAAAATTCTACAATATTTGATTTTTTTTTCTGAGCCCCCAGGGGGGGGGGGGCTTAGCCCCTATAGTCCCAGTCTGACTACGGTTCTGCTTCGCCTTCATCTATGTGCATTGTTTTCACATTGGCGTAGTTGGTCTCGTGAGAAAAAGAGAGGCCAGAATTCCCACTCCGTGGCCTGTAACCAAGCTTGGGTCAGAAGGGGCGTGACCCCAATTGCCCCATGTTTGTGTCGGGTTGCCTCTTCGAGCTATTTATATATATATAGAACAATCCCTGGGTGCTTTGTTCTCCATATGCCTTTGCCTTGACCCCGTTGACCTTTCGTCCTGGCTACAGGCCTGCCACTCCACCTCTGCGCAGGCATTTGTAATTTTCTTACTTCTTGGGATAAGACACCCTAGTCTCATTTCACAGTTAGGCCTACGATTTTTTTTTTTCATTTAAAAACGCCCTGTTTTGCTTAGTTACAGAAGTACAAAATGCAGACTGTTTTGCATTGGCGTGGTTGGTTGGTTGTACGTTTATGGCGCAAGGACTGCAGAAGTCATTTTGCGCCAGACAAGGTGAAATCGTACATGCGGTTTTAAGAAAAAATAAAAAAAAAGTCCAAAAGAAAAACGTATTATACGTACAATGAAGAAAAACGATGCAATATGATCAGATGAGATTTAAAAAGCTAACATTGGATAAAAAAAAAAAAATTAAAAATGATTTCATGATTAAAAGAATTGCATAAAATGTCACGGAGGTTAAAAGCCAATGAATGTTTCTGATTGAAACTTGAGCAAATGATTAAAACATTTAGTGGTTCACCACATGTGGCACACATCGGGGCACACATCGGGGCGTTTTCTTCTTTTAAGAGATATATAAGCGTGGTTGTATAATCCATTAAATACACTGTGTATATACACACATACAACCACTGATGTAGCTAGCCACGAGGTTGGAGGGGGCTAGATTTCTTTAGAAGAGGCTAAGATACCTGTCTCCCTCTATTTAAGCAGTTTGTTTGTGGTTTTACGGCTCAAGGACTACAGTGGTCATGTTGAGCCGGGACCTACAGTTTTCAGAGGAATCCGAACCTCTTAAGGCATAGGGAATCAAACCCCTGGACTACAATGGGCAGTGCGATTTTTATGAGATATCGGAGTAAGCGTTCTTTGCATTGTTGAGAGTCGAACCCGAGTTAACGGCGCACTAGGCGAACACGTTACCACACTGCGCCACCGCAGGGCCCTATCAATCACAAAATAGAGTAATAGTTTATCTAGATGTAAACGTTAACTTTTACGGTGCTTTCATATTGCATGGCCGCACTGTTGCCTAGAGACAACACGTTTGCCTACAGTGTGGAAGATACAAATTTGATTCTCGCTGGTATCAAGTGCGTACCGTCTTTCTACCAATCCATATTCCAGGGTTTGATTCCCCTAACAGGGAGGGTTTTTTTTAATCCTTACCGCAACATTTCAGATTTCTTAGAAAACTGTAAATGCTAGTCATGGCCTTACTTATGGGGAAAAGAGATGGATGAGGGTTATGTTTATATATTAAATATAAATATATTATATAGGCCTATATGCTATCACACACAATTTTCGCTTTCTTTTTGGTTTTACGGCTCAAAGACTACAGTGGTCATGCTGCGCCGGGACCTACTGTTTTCCGAGGAATCCGAACCTCTTAAGGCCTAGGGAACCAAACCCCGGACTACAGTGAGCAGTGCGATCTTTATGAGATCTCTGAGTAAGCGTTCTTTTTGCACTGCTGGGAGTCGAACCCGGATTAGCCGCGCAATAGGAGAACGCGTTACCACACTGCGCCACCGCAGGGCCTCACACACAATTTTTGTATGTGTGTGTATATATGGGAACCAGAGGCGTAGCCAGGGTCCTGTTTTGGGGGTTGTAACCCCCTATCGCAATGAAATTTTTTTATATTTAACACAGGAATATATGAATTTTAGCTCTGTAACCCCTTGTATAACCCTACCCTCATGAACTTTCTGCCTACGCCACTGATGGGAACTGTAACTGTGTAACTCTTTATAAATTTTCTGCGTACGCCAGGTATTCTGAGTATTATGACCCTAACTGCTTCCGATTCATAAAAACATGGACACATTCAATAGCTGATTGGGTCCTCTCAAAGGGTGCATACTTTGGATTTTCGGATGGTGCATACTTTGGATTTTCGGAGGGCGCAAGTCCTTGCCCATTCGGAGGTATGAGTTCTATCGTCCATGAGGGCGCATCGGCGGCCCAGTCCGCCCCTGGATGCATTTATATTACATGTATTTATGTGCATGCTAGTGGTGTATCAGATCGTTTGATGAACGAGTCTTCTCGTTTATGATGGATAGGGAAAAGTTGCTTGTTTAGTGAGCGATTTCGTATACCTTGAGGGTACGCATATCGATTCAACATTATTCATAATTAAACGATAATTTTTTACACAGAGCTTTGAGCCCAATTAGACTTTTAGTTGTATAGGAGAAAAAGAAACATTGTCCCCGACCTAGTTCGAACTAGGGACTCCCCGTCGAACACGGAGCGTATTGACCGCTAGACCATCGGGAAGAGGAACGAAGCTCATTTTCTCCTTATTTTAAGGATGTAAGATATTATTATCCTTCTCAAGGATAACACAATTGCCAAATAATGGTCAACACACAAAGCCACCGGGGCGAGTTTGTGCTGATTTTTCATGGGGGGGATTTATTAAACTTAATACTTTTTGACACCCACGTTTTAACCTAACTTCAGCTTTATTGGTATAGGAGAAAAAGAGAATAATAATAAAAATAGAATGTAAAAGTAGATTCTCAGAGAACAACTTTAAATGTAAGAAATTAGTTTAAAAAACTTTAAATTAAAAAAAATAGCTTAGAATTTTAAATGAATTTTAACATATTTATTAAATTTTGTTTTCATCCTATCTCACCAGGAAACGAGAGAGTTTGTACGTAAGAGATAAAATAGTTGTTTGGGTTTCAAAGGTGGTTATTTATTTTTGTGGGAAGTTTATCTAACAACGGAGAATTATTCGTAAAATCGATTCCTGTCATGAAGGCCACTGACCCCGTGAACTAGAAATGAGAGTGAAAAAAACAGGAAGCCCCCGAAGAGAAGGGGGGTGGTGTTGAATCCGCAGTCAGCTTTTCAGGTGGATGCCAAGTTTTCTTTTGGTTTGATTACTTATAGGTGTAGATTATTGCAATACTCCTGCCGGGCATTTCCTACTGGCGATTTGGCAACTTTCCCGGCACGCTTTTAAGGGACCGTATTTCCAATAAAATTGAAAAAATACAGTTCCTTGCTTTTTATTAGGATATGTTATTATATTTCTGTTAATTATATTACCCACAGGTAATGTGTAGATTATCGTAAATTTAAATTAGATTATTTTTTTTTTAAATAAACCAGTGTGAAATAGAAAAGCCCCAGTTATCTTACATAAAAGGGGCGGATCCCATTTCGGGCTACCCAGGAATTCGATTTTCTGTGTAAAGATGCAAAGGAACTGCGGCATTAATCCAAAAATATGCGTTTGAATACATATTTTTAAACTAATATGTAGATTTGTAATTAATAAATCTATAAAAAATTAATTAAAATTAATTATAATTATATAAGTAATTAGACAAGGTTATAAGCGCAAGTATTACCTCACTTACGCTTATAACGTTGTCAGACGAGCAAATGGCATGTTTACAATATCCGTACTGATTAAATTATTTAAGTGGCAATACACGCAAAAAATTTAGAAGTCAGTTATAACATTTGATATCGTCAACTCGTCATTTTAACTCGTGATTTAAACTCGTCATTTTAACTCGTGATAACTTGCGTTCAATTTAACGTAAAAATCTAGTTACGATACTAGTGGAAAGACAATTAAATAAACTTTTAATAGGTATGTAAAGTTACGAGGTTACTGTTTGAAATAACAGAAAAAATTGAAACTTCTATTTTTTATCCTCTTTTTTTTTATGTTGAATCGTAATGTATGAAGTAGTTAAAGATAGTGACGTCAAAAAATTTTTGAAATAAGTTCATAATGAAAATTTTACACTCTCTTGAAACCAAGATCTTAAGGAGGGGTCCGTCGTTTCTAGGTTATACTATATATCAAAATTTAGACTTAGAGAATTTCTGAATTAGCGCAAGCATGGTTAGAAGCGAACTTTTTAAGCATCCCCTTCGATACCATTCTATTCGCTTCGCAAATTCTGACAAATTCACATGTCAAAGTACACTTCATTTTTGTCTCGTTGAACTGTGTTCCATTCACCACGCTTCAGTAGTTTTCAGTGGAAGTCTGCCTGTTTCCACAGCTGACACCAGGCGGCGCCCGCGTTAGTATTGCTAGAACAATTCCAAACACTTCTACATATTGAAAAATGCAAACGAGTTTCAGGATTTTCGAATTCAAAAACAAGGGGAAAAAAATATTAATTTCAGAGGTGAGAGGGGAAGGGAAATTTGAAAATGGTAGTCACCAAGGGAATTTTTTGGGTAATACTCAAATAAGTGTTCTCTTAATATAATACGCTCTATGATCATTCATCTTTTGTGTTAGTATGTAGCTATTTAATAATGTTAGTATGTAGTTTATTTAATCGTGGCTTGCCAAGCAGGGTAGAGCAATTAAAAAAATATGGGGGAGCTCAAAAAAGCCAGTGAAATAGGAAAAGAAAATTTAAGCTCCCTATTGGATATCAAAATATATTAATTTCTTCGACGCTGCGTCACACTATTTACTTTAAAATAACTTGAGACCCTAATAATTTTGAATTGCTACGGCACTGCAAGTATCTTTAAAAAAGATCATGTGATTTGGTGTTAAAGGAAAAAAAATGGGAGGGATTGAGTCCCTGGAGCTCCCACTTTCTTATACCATTGTATCCAAGACATTGGCGTATTTATAAGGGGCTTAGAGGGCCATAGGCCAGGGCGGAAAGTACCATAGGGGCGGGGGGGGAAGGGGAAAGTGCTCTTCAGGTGTTTGTGAAACGAAGAGCTGGTTTATAAATCATGTATAATTTAGTAATAATTAACAAAATGGTTATTAAATTTCTCAGATGTTTACAATGTTTTATAATTACAATGGAAAACTGGCCTGCAACCCCGTCGCCGCTACTGATCGCCTGAGTTGGTTGGCAATTGGATCAGGCATCACTAAAAGGATCAATTATGACGACCTCATCTATGCGAGCGTGCATCTTTGTGTGCTGAGTATAGTCGGCTCTCGAATACCCCCTTTCCCCCAGCCACCCAAGCGGCTGGTTACGCTGTTTGAGCGTCCTGTCTGGAATTACAGCGCCGCCTCCGGCGGCCACCCTTTCCAATTCCCCGACCCCCTGCACAGCTCCTATCCTATCCTATGACGACCTTATAGATTCTTTTGCTCACAGTAAGTCCCGGAGGAAGCAATTACTCTAAACTATAAAAGTTGTAAACTATAGTTGTAACTAAACTATAAACTACAGTTGTAAAAATATATTATACATATTAAAATTAATAATAATATATTAAAATAATAATAATATATTAAAATAATAATAATATATTAAAAATAATAATAATATATTAAAATAATAATAATATATTAAAATAATAATAATATATTAAAATAATAATAATATATTAAAATAATAATAATATATTAAAATAATAATAATATATTAAAATAATAATAATATATTAAAATAATGTAAAAATATATTAAAAATATATAATATAGTTGCTTAACTGAAGTTGTAAGCTGTAAGCATACATTACTGTAAACTATAAAATTTATTTCTAAATATGGTAATTAGCTTTGTTTTTATTTCAACAGATCTACGATATCAAAAGAAATATGTTTGTCTTCTATTTATCGTTATTAACGAAATACGGGTATGCAAAGTATTTTGTGAGATATTTTTAAGTGCAGATACGTGTTTGCGCAAAAGATGCCACACATATGAACGGCCAATCTCAGGGCCGCAGAGTGTTTATTATACTATTGTTGATCATTTAATTAAAAAAAGGCAATATCAGGACTTTTTGGCTAATTTTATGGAAATAAAAATCAAAAAATATTTTTTTTCGTATGACAACTGTTTCAAACTATGTATATGTA
>QLNU02014176.1:170886039-170899992 GCA_006491805.2 Dysdera silvatica | reverse complement strand
TAGCGTATATTTGGTTGTGTTCGGAAAGGAATGTTAATGTGAAAAAAGTCAAGAAATTGAATTGTTTGTTTATTTTCTTAAATTCCATTTAGAATTGCGGCCGATAGATGGCGCTAGAAGCGATCACTTGGGGAAGGAGTTCTTCCGGGATTTTCCCGACGGATGCATTGCGATTGAGGCTTAGCTTTTTTAAGTAAATTTTTTATAACAAATGCACGAAAATTCCAAAAGCATCCAGAAAGCAAAGCGAAGAGGATGCTTCACAAAGCAAGGTAGGCTTTTTTCCTCGTTGCATCTTTGATTTTGCTGTTCATCTATCACCCGCTGATGATTGATGATTGCAGGTTATAGGACTCTAAATTTGTGAAGCATATGAATAGTTCTTTCACGATTATGTAACGAAGCAATGTAAAATTATTTACAATGATTTTCTTTCACTTGGTATCGGAAATACTTGTGCTGATTTTGCTTGCATTTAAGGCGGCGTGGGCTTTAAATCAAACATAAAAATTCCTCATCGTAACTTTCCAGGCGTGAATCAGATGTTTAAACACACTGTAATTTAACGGGGAAAAGTAATTACATATTGCTAAAAACAAAATTATTATTATTATTATTGCTTTTAAATTTTGCAAGCTTTTTACATGTACTTCGCATAATCTTAGCTCCACTACTTTCCCGCCAGCCTGCATTGATTTTGCAATTTTCAACGCGTAAACACAGCTTGCAGGTCGATGAGCTTTCTGTTTTTGTCACAACACTTTCCTTACTTTCTCCACTTTTCTTTAAGAAGAGATACAGCCATTTAATTCTAAATGAACTAACTGATGATTAACTATCAACATCGAACATAATATAATCGTGATCTTGCAAAAATGCTCAGTAATCACAAACATTTTCCAAAGAAATTTTCATCCACATTCATTTTTACAGAAGAAAATTGTGTTCAAAACTCAATCGAATCTGTTAGTGTCATTTTATTTAATCTTGAATAATTCACTAACAAACTGCATTTTTTTTTTTGTAAAGCAGGCATATGCGTCTTAACTAATACATCTTTCTATAGGCATACGCAGGAAGTTCGTAAGTGAGGGGGCTACGGGCTTACAATGGGAATTATAGAGTTATAACTATATATATTTATATATATATATACAAAATATATTCGCCATGGGGATTACAACTCCCATCAACCCTCCACTTGCGTATGTCAGTGTATCTTCTTATTTGTAACATTAAAACAATAAGTAAAAAGGACCCATCTCATAGTGTCATAACAACGTAACAGATCTACAATCCTTTTTTACACTTCTTTCGAAGCAAGTGAATATATTTCCTGGGCATGGTCTTAATTTTTTAGTATTTAGAGTTAACAGAGATACTTGCTAACTATTATTTTCTATAACTTTTCATATATTTCCATAGAAACTGTCAATATAATTATGCTATACGCATTGACGTAGATTGGAAGAGGTGGTTTAACGCACTTCTACAGGGTGTCCGAAAAAAAATGTACCCCTTTCAATGCCTTCTGTTGTTGTGTGGGCGCCATCTTGAAAACATTGTGGTCTTGGGAACGGCGGGTATTTTAATCAAAACTTGGAGTATCTAATAGCAATCCTTGTCACTTACACCTCTCTCCACACACTGGGCACCTATGCCCAAAATAAAGAAAAGGGTACATTCTTTTTTGGACACCCTGTATAAAAACGAAAATTACAAATGAGTATTACGTGCAGAGTATTGGGGGAGGGGACCAATGGCCCCTTTCTTAAACTTCGAGGCTATATACGCTAATGGCCAAATGCCGTATAAAGAACAGTAATTAATATAATATTAAATAATGTTACAACGTAATTAAGCAATAATGGGAACACCAATGAAAAATGTCAACCTCCAAGATTGAATTCGAGTGGTAGCAATGTTCACCTGTAGTCCGTAATGTTAGCTGAATTTAATAAGGGTTGAACAGCAATGTTCCCTGTAGGCCGTAATGTTATCTGAACTTAATAAGAGTTGGAGAGCAATGTTCCATGCAGTCCGTAATGTTAGCTGAATTTAATAAGAGTCGGAGAGCAATGTTCCATGTAGTCCGTAATGTTATCTGAATTTAATAAGAGTTGGAGAGCAATGTTCCATGTAGTCCATAATGTTAGCTGAATTTAATAAGAGTTGGAGAGCAATGTTCCATGTGGTCCGTAATGTTAGCTGAATTTAATAAGAGTTGGAGAGCAATGTTCCATGTAGTCCATAATGTTAGCTGAATTTAATAAGAGTTGGAGAGCAATGTTCCATGTGGTCCGTAATGTTAGCTGAATTTAATAAGAGTTGGAGAGCAATGTTCCATGTAGTCCATAATGTTAGCTGAATTTAATAAGAGTTGGAGAGCAATGTTCCATGCAGTCCGTAATGTTAGCTGAATTTAATAAGGGTTGGACAGCAATATTCCCTGTAGGCCGTAATGTTAGCTGAATTTAATAAGAGTTGGAGAGCAAGAAAAAAAAGAGATAACGGAATATCTTTATGCGCTAAAAACAAAGCAGATTCCTTTTCTGAAATTTCCATAAAATTAAGTTTTTTCTTTCTTTAATGTAGGGCGACCAAGTAATTTGTAAGGATGGAGACGTTTTCGATCACACTTTACAGTAAAACAATTATTCGTGAAATATCATTTATATAAGCATAAAATATGGCAATATTAGCGACTTTCTAAAAGAACACTTGCTAGTAATGGGAGGTAATTCCCATTGCCGTGATTATTAAGTATTAGATAAGATTATTTAGTTTCTCTCATTTGAAGACAAGTGAAGTTTGAAAATATAATTTTAATATTTTCATTGTTCGTATTGGTGAAAGATTTCACCCCGCACTAATACTTCTAAATGACGAAAACGGGGGGGGGGGCTTAAAAAGGAAAGGAAATAATTGTTTAATAAAGAGTGTATCATTACTGATACATTATTTTTATATTTAAGGTATATTATTTTTAAGACAGTGCTACAACATTTTATTGCTGTCTTTTTGTTTAAACAATAATTTTGATTATTTTAAAATCTATTAATTTAGAAGTTTTTATTATGACACAGTCGAAGTTGTTAGCGCAAACGCCGAGTTGGAAAAGAGAAATCTGTTCATGTTAACAGTGGTTGGCGTTACGTGGAAAGGATGAGATCGTATTACCAATAAGCCCCCTCCCCCCCCCCGAGAGATTACACGCCGACTCTAACGAATTTAATTCAGCTTAATGTACCCACCATAAAAAATCTTTAATGTGTGAAAATTAGCAGCTATCTCCCATAGAAATCGAGAAATTAAATGTTAAAATGTAGTTAAAATACATAATTGTATCTTAACTTGTATTGTCCACGTATTGCCAGTTGCAACTCTTTTGGTAATAAATGGCGAAATAGTGGTCGAAAAAGGTGAAAAGCGAACGCGAAGATGTATTCTAAAAGTTTAGAATACGTCCAGTAATATACAGTGATTGCGTTAATTTGTTAAATTTAAACATATTTGATTTTGAAGTAGCTGTAAAGTTATTTTTTTCTCTATTCGTTAAATTGAAGTTCTATATTATTTTTGTTTTATTTCTGAAAGTCGCAGCAGAAAACAATTTACTTTAATTTTTATAATCACATTGCAAGTTACAATTCAGTTTGTGCATAAGAGAAGCATTTATTTTATTTTAAAAATTCTGTAACAAAGTATCGCTTGTATTCTATTTATCCGTATGAGGATAACATGGAACAGACTATAAATATATTTAGTTGTTCGGATACTTTTTGAGAAATTTTTGAGGAATTTCTGAAAGAAATTAGAAGGCGTCAAATGGCGGTAAAATCTCTCTTCTGTTAACTCAAATTAACTTTTTATTAAATATTTTAGCCGTTATTCTGAGGGAGATAGCTGCTAATTTTATTAGTTTCTTATTGTGTGTAATAACTGAATTAAATTCGTTAGATTCGGCGTGAACTCGTGGGGTGGGGGGGGGGGGACATAGGTTTAGAAAGACATTTTAAACGGGGCGTTATAGGCTTAATGAGGTGGGTTATAGAGCTATGTTTCATATATTCCTATGTTAAATATACAAAATTTCATTGCAATGGGGGGTTACAACCCCCAAAACCACCCCCTAGCTACGCCTATGGGAGATTTCTTCTAAGTCATTCAGTTCATATCTGGTTACCGCATACATATTTTATATTATAATATATTATTATGTTATTTTAAGTATGTGTTATTATTATATTAGTTTATGAATATTATCGTTATATTATTTTATGTATATTTTATTATATTATGCCATATATATTTTGTGGCGAAAGTAAAAGCAGTATATACGCGTATTCAGTAATATATATTCATATACTATTAGCTAATGTTATGTATGGTAAATGGTTCAAAAATTATTTTTTTTAAATATATATACATATTACTATGTACTCAAACTAATTAACTACATAAGTAGTTTCGATTTTTTCGCCCTTCTTTTAAATCCTTGATGTAGCTTAGTTATGAGAGTGCGTTCCTGGTAAGTGGAACACTATACCAGAGCAGTATAACTTTAACATAGCAGTGATACGTAGCTCTCTGATTGTGCTATACGAGGTTCTTCATTACGATATGAAAAATAGTGATATATAGCTCTCTCATTGTGCTATACGAAGTTATTACACTATAGATGTAGCGCACGTATAGCGCTCTCAATAACAAATTGGATTCTTGATATAATTTTTGACTGTTTTTGATATTCTTAGTGTAATTTTTGACTATTTTTGATATTCTTAGTGTAATTTTTGACTGTTTTTGATATTCTTACTATATTTTTTGATTGTTTTTGATATTCCTACTATAATTTTTGATTGCTTTTGATATTCTTACTGTAATTAATACCGGTTTTAAAAAGTTTTTAGTTTTTTTTGAGAGAGGTAGTTTTTGTCATTTTTTAAAATGTTAGTGAAATATTGACTACAATTTAATAAATCCCGTTGTAACTAGGGCCCAATCAAGCCAAAGTGGGGCGCAGAGCCTAGTATTCATTCGGAGCTCCCCCCTCCACGCACTCGCAATAAAATTATTCAATATACAAACTTTTGCTACATATATTATCTGCATAATCAATAGTTTAAAACCGTTTTCAATGATGCCTAAGTTATAATTAAGAAAAAATATAATATTAGTAAATTACTAAGTTATAATTAAAACACCTAGGTTTCAAATTGACATTTGAAACTTGTTACAAAAAGATCATATATAAAATTTTGGGGCCCGGGGCTGCGGCTCCGGAAGTCCGTATGTTAATTGGGCCTTGGTCATAACGGATCGGTGTTCCGATCTGTTTCAACTCGAATCCGTTACAAAGCTCTTAACAAAATGAAGAGTCTGTCGCAGAATGGCTCTTGTTGTCCTTGCGCCACAAAAACACAACCAACCAACAAAACGAACAAATGATCGTTAGCGAAGAGATAACGCGTTTGATTACAATGCAGAAAATGTGAATTTAAATTCAAATAGGAGCCAACACTTGCCGTTTTTCTACTGCTTCATGGTAAGGGGTTTTGTTTCGTAGTTAATAGGGGTTTGAATTGCTTTGAAAACGGTAGCACCAGGTGTAGCATGTTTTCGGCTATCCTCGCGCTACGAAACGTAAATACAGAATACAGAATCTAATTTTAATTTAAGCAGTGAAGGATCAGAAATATCATGTGTAAAGTATCTGGTTAATTCATTTACAAATTAACAATGTTTCAACATGCGAATCAGCAATTCTTGACCAATTGCATAATAAAAATGGCGACAATCACTGAAGAATTCTTTTACAATCACGGACTTGGAGTAATTACGCTATTTGCATAACGACTGGTGTACAAATGCCTTAATGGCAATCGCAGCTATGTAGGGATAAAATGGGGGAAAAAGGGAAATTAGATTTATCCCTCAATGTTCCTTTGTTTGAATTCTTTTTAGCTGAATTAATTGGATCCAAGTCCCCTTCACTGACTTCTTTTTTTCGGATTGACTCAATGGCGCTTGAAATGAGAGCGAGATTCAATTATGCCCTTTTTTTAATCTTCCTCTTCTTCTTCTTCTTGCTATATGACAGGAATGAGGGTCGTCATTTCGCTTTGGGTGATGCTAAAATTAATTACAAGTTTCGCTAATGTTTTCGCGAAGCACGTGATGACACAGTCTGAGAATGCTTGTTCGTTACCAGACGCGAAACAGAATTCACTTTTAGAGATGGTTCGCCATTCCTGACTCGAAAGAAAGCGAACAGCCAACGCCTGGCCATTAAGTCCCTTCTCCCTGATGACAAATGTCCTTTTTCAGATGATGAGCATAAAATATTTCAATATTATTCAAAGCCGTACCTTTACCTCGGATATCTCCACCGACCATATTTTGCAAATTTGCGTTTAGATCGCCTGAGTGGCAACGATTTATGGCACTGTTCGGAGATAACTCGTACCTTGAAAATATGCATTTTTAAACCTAGTGCTTCGTTTTTGATGCTGCAAAAGTTTTCTGGCTTCCCGACTGACCATAAATTTAACTGGCTTTATTGAAAAATAAAAACAAAACAAAAAGACAGGTTTTCAAAAAAGGGGCAACCAATTATTCTAATTGATGCATAAAAGGTATGATCATACAAAAACTATGAAGAAAAACGCTTAAATAAAAGATATATATAGTAAAATTTCCATATAATGAAATCGACGGTTCCATGAAAAAATTTCGTTATATAGAAAATTTGCTATGTGGAAACGATGTATTCATGAACCAGGGCAGTGCAATATGATACCACAATTAAAATCCCGTTTTTCAGTTAACGACTGTTTCTCATAAATAACATTCAACCATTTAAAAATAGATGTTTTAAGTGTGAAATATACATGCATATAAAAAAATGAGTTGAACGATTCTTACCTTAAAATGGAAAGGTATTTAATGCTTCTTTCATACACGTTTACACTTTTGTAAAAGAATTCTAATATCTTGCTACAGAATAAAAAATGGTGATAGTGCTAGCACCCCTGTGGGAAATTTGCAAGGTCTGGATTTCTGGTAATCATACGGGCCAAAACTCGCGACAAGTACTACTATTCAAACAATACAGTGTATTCAAGGACAAGTGGGGCCTGTTCATAGCCTAGCAGTTTCGCACTGTATGGGGCAACCAGATACAGGTGTGCGTGTGTTTAGGAAAACTCTTTATTAGGGAGTTTAAAATCCCTTAGATGTGCCCCATTCTCTTCGTTTGCCACTTACCTTAAAACCATATTGTGTTCTCATGGTATGAGGGAACCCGATGTCGTTGACGTGACCACTCGATTTTCTGTTTTAGTCGTTAAAAATTTCGTTATATAGAAACACTTTCGTGTATAATGACCATGGGGATTTACCAAAACTTCGCTATATAGAGAATTTCGCTATACAGAAGTTCGTTATATGGAGGTTCTACTGTATTTAACTAAATAAAAAATTAAAGTAACGTCGAAAATATTATTTTTCACGTTTGTCAGATTTGGCGAAGGGAAATTGTCGGTTTGGTGAAAATTTTGGCGTAAAAATTGTGAGGAAAAGGTGTAACGAATTTTATGGCTTCAGTCTCAGTAAAAATGTTTTTAGGCTTTAATAATGATCTGAGACAAGGTGAGAAGAAGGATGTCAGTGTTTAATATCCTTTACATTCACTGCTTATTTAGGAGAGTAGTGCTGTGTTAGTGACAGCCAAGGAATTAACTAATTTTTTGGTATTTGTTTCCTGAATTATTGTTTGTTTGTTGAATTATTTAAGTCTTCACAGCTACTTCTTTTCATCAAACAAATTAGATCATGTGCATATACAAAGAGATGAATTTGAAATCAGTAAATTTATGTGTAGTAAATTTATATAGAATTTTGTAGTAATTGGTTTAGTAAATAATTATAATAATTATGTAGTAATTTGTGTAGCAAATTTATGTAGTATGTAAGTCTAAACCTAGCCGGAGTGCTTTTGGAAAAAGTAGTTTCGCTCTGAAAGACGAAGTTCCTTTGTGTCTAAATAAATGTTTTTAATCTGCATGTATTTCCAGTTTTCTCATATGGATCAGTAACGGGAAGTCTAAAAAAAAAATAGAAGCAATACATAAATTGCAAATAACCCCAAGGAAAATGAGGAAATATACGCTTGGAATATCTTGGAGAAATAAAAAATAATACTTGATCAGAGAGAGAGCACAACAAAGGTTAAGACGTTAGTAATAGACATAATTTGAGAGTTAAATGTAGCGTAAACTTGGGAGGGGAGGGCTGGGGTAAAAAAAAAATTGTGTGGAAAAATACGATTTTGCCCCTTTAAAAAAACAACAAAAAAGATGGGGGCAAAATTGCACCCCCTTGTTGCCAGATTAAGCCCATGACGTCAATGTTAAAGTAAACAAAAGTTCAAATTTCAAATGGATGATGAATAATAATATAATAACTCTTACAAGCAAAATCTTCAACAAAATCCAAAAGCATACCAAGGACGAAGGAAGGTCCTCAGACAAGATGGCTAGATGAAATAGGAATGAAGGTTGGAGTGATATTATGGGCGCTCATATGATTAGTTCTAGGTGGGGGGGCGGCTGAGAAAAATTATCACCTCTTTCTCATTAAAGTGTTACAAAAATAATTGATATTGCTTGACAATTAGTAATGAGCTAAAAAGTACCTTATTTTAAAATGTAACTATAAAACTTTTGAAAGTAAATGCGTAGCAGGTTCGGGCGAATCAAATTTTTAAACGGCTAGGGAGTTCAAGCCTCTCCTTGCTCTCACATGGGCGCATATGAGGAATGAATATTTCTCAGAAAAGACATGGGTACATGGAGGTCATTTGTCCGCGGAGACATTTAGCCAGAAGTGGTTGTGTGCTGCTTAAACCTGATGATGCTATAAGTGTACATATACACAATTCAAGTTATAGTATGAAGTTGGATACTTTATCAAGTAGCATAATAAAAAAATGTAATTAATTATTATATGCACAATGTGTATAAATATTTTAAAACTAAAGCCTTGCAAAAGTGAGGTTTTTGAGAGCCTACCTGCGCCAAAATGAAAAATATTATTAGCTGTAAAATAAAATTCCTTCTGTAAGAAAATTTCAGTCCATTAAATCTCTCTCTTTTTCATCAACTCCCACTATTTTAATAAAAGTTTTCTGTGCAGGCCTGTTCAAAATACATTTATTGTAACGTGAGCAAATGTGTCGAACGAGACATCATATTCATCTCATATTACAAACAAACAAACAAACAAACAAGCAAGCAAACAAACAAACGAACAAACAAACAATTAATTAATTAATTAACCAACCAGGCATCGAACTCGAAGACGGGAGACTACTGAAGACCTTGGACGAGGGCGAAACCTACAAATACCTAGGGATAATGCAAAAACGGCAGCAGGAGCACAAGAAAGTCAAGGTCCAGCTCACGCAAGCATTCCAAGAAAGACTTAGAAGCATTGTGAAGACGAAACTGAGCGGGAAGAACACCACGCAAGCAATTAACGCATATGCGGTACCAGTGCTCACCTACTCCTTCGGGATCATCAAATGGACCAACACTGAACTAGAACAACTCCAGCGGAAAATGAGAACCATCCAAAGAAGAGCCGGACAACTACACCCTGCAACGGCAATTGAACGGCAAACACTACCCCGGGAAGAAGGAGGACGCGGACAAGCGGACCTCAAAGACTTACATGACAAGCAGATCCAGAGCATGAGGCAATACTTCCAGTTGAAGAGTCCCCGATCGCCACTCATCCAAGCCATAATACAAGCAGATGCAAATTACACGCCACTAAACCTGTGTAGTACCGAAGAGCGTGTCCTCGAAACAGCCAACGAACAGAAACTGAGAACTTGGGCCGGAAAACCATTACATGGCAGGCACTACAATGACCTGCAACAACCACACGTTGACAAAAAGGCATCAAATTCTTGGCTGGCCAAAGGCACTCTCCAGCCAGAGACAGAAGGATTCATGCTAGCCATCCAAGACCAAGTGATCGCAACAAGGAACAATCAGAAATTCATCCAGAGAAAAGACATAGAAAGCGACAAATGCAGACACTGTCATGCGGCATCGGAAACAATCCAACACGTGACGGCAGGATGCAAGATCCTCGCGCAGTCAGACTACACACATAGACATGACCAAGTGGCAAAAATAGTCCACCAGAAATTGGCAGCGAATGCTGGCTTTCTGACAGAGAAATGCCCATACTACAAATATGAGTCAGAGACCGTGCTTGAGAACGAAACACACAAGCTTTACTGGGATAGAGCAATCATAACAGACAAGACAGTCCCACATAACCGTCCTGACATAACCCTCGTCGATAAATCGAATAAGACCACGTACTTAATCGACATAGCAGTACCCAACACCAATAACATACAGACAACCTACACAACGAAAATCACCAAGTACCAAGATCTCAGACATGAAGTACGAGATATATGGGGTATGGAAAAGATCTTCATCATCCCGTTAGTCATCTCAGCAACAGGGATAGTACCAAAAACGCTTGCGACGAATTTGGAGATACTCAACATTGACCCAAACACCTACATTGAAATACAAAAAGCCACAATCCTAAACACGTGTCACATTGTCAGGAAGTTTCTAGACATGGCACATTAAGAAGTGATGTAAAAAGAGGCTTGGGAACATGGCGCTCTTCCCGTCCCAAAGCCTGTTACCACCAAGAATGGGCGAGGAAAATTTTTTATATATATACTATACTACAGAATATGTAGAAGACATACTTGCAAAATTCTTTACCAAATGTCTTAACAGCGGTAACATACCAAACCAATGGGATTCTGCAACAGTAATTCTTTTGCATAAAAAAGGTGATAAAGAGGATTTGAAAAATTACCGACCAATTAGCTTGTTACCTGCTATTTATAAAATCTTCACAAAAGTGCTAACACATCGCCTGCAGAAAAAATTAGATGCAGCTCAACCAAGAGAACAAGCTGGATTTCGAAGTGGATTCAGTACAGTGGACCATATTCAAGTATTAAGAGAATTAATTGAAAGAACACATGAATATGAACTTCCATTGTGTGTTGCATTTATTGACTATGAGAAGGCCTTTGACTCTATTAAAACATCAGCAGTCATCAACTCTTTAAGATCAACAGACATTGAGGATGTGTACATTGACATGGTGAAACGTGTGTATAAAAATGCAAGTGCAAAATTTCGGTTACATAAAGATACCAAAACTATCAAACTTGGCAAAGGGGTGAGGCAGGGAGATACCATTTCTCCAAAACTTTTTACTTCAGCTTTACAGATGATTTTTCAGCAGATAAATTGGAATAACAAGGGAATAAAAATAAATGGTGAATATTTAAATCATTTGCGGTTTGCTGATGACATTGTTATTTTTTCAACGGACCCATTGGAACTCCAAGACATGGTACAGGAGCTCTCAACTAGAAGTAAAGAAGTTGGACTGAAGATGAACCTACAAAATCTAAGATCATGTTCAATAATTTCGTAGAGAAAACAAAAATACAAGTTGACAACATTGAGCTAGAAATTGCTGATTCATATATTTACCTTGGCCAGCTGATTTCAATGGATGGCAACATTATGAAAGAACTCAACAGACGTATTAAACTTGGCTGGAGTGCATTTGGAAGAAACAGTTTTATCCTGAAGGGGAAATTGCCTTTGTGTCTAAAAAGAAAGGTCTTCAACCAGTGTGTATTGCCAGTCCTCTCTTATGGATCAGAGACATGGAGTCTAACAGTTGGAGCAATACGAAAGTTACAGACAACGCAAAGGAGCATGGAGAGGTGCATGCTTGGAATAACTAGGAGAGATCGAAAAAGAAACACTTGGGTGAGAGAGCAAACTAGAGTAGAGGACATCATTGTTAAAGTAAAAGGGCTGAAATGGCGATGGGCTGGGCATATTGCAAGAAGAACTGATCAACGATGGACAACAGAAATTCTGAACTGGATTCCAAGAGACCACCGAAGACCTAGAAAACGTCCTCAAACTAGATGGGTGGATGAAATAAGAAAAGAGGTTGGGGTGACGTGGAAACGAATGGCCCAGGATAGACTTGTGTGGAAAGCATTTGGAGAGACCTTCATCCAGCAGTGGATAGATAATGGTTGAATATGATGATGATGATGATACACACACACACATATATATATATATATATAAAATTTGTGTGCTTTCCTAAAACCCAACAATTATTAATTTGGAAAAGTGCAATGGAATTTAATTTTCTTTCTTCATTAACAGATAAGTATATTTTATTCGTCAATTCTCCAAACAAATTCAATGTCTTTTGATGGTCTGACTGCTTCAATTCTTGTTATTCAAGAATAGAAAGAATTAATGTACTTTAGTTAAACATAAATATGTAGGAGTTTTACTTAATTATCTTTTACCTTCAAAAGGTCAATACTTCATTGCGTAACCACATACATGACTTACCATAGTGAATAATAAAAACCTTATTACAACAACGCCATCAAATTTTTACGCAACGAGATTTTCGTCACATAATTGCTTATCGTGCACTCTGTTCTTGAAAAGAAAAGAGGTCGGAAGTTGGAAAGATTTATGTCTTCCTTGCAGTGGCGCTTTTCCATGCAATCTGGGACATGAAATAATATTTTTCCGAATAATTACCTTGCACATGCAACAGATTGTCTTGTATTTTTTTTAAATCTTATTCATGCTTATTTTTTACTAAGATGGAGAGCGTGACGATATACATTTATGAGGGTATGATCTCAGGCTAGATTGGAACAGCAATGCACATTCATTTTTAAACCATTTCATCATTTGCTCCTTTTTCTACAATGGCTATATTTCTTTTAGAATGTCGATAATTTCCTACTATATCCGAAGAATAACACTCGTAATCAACAGCAATATGCAAAGTTATATGTAATTCATTACAGAGCGTAGAAGAAAATGTAATTGAATTTAGTTAACACATGCAAATATATTAATTTCCCCAAAACTGTATAAGTTCGAAAATGAATCGCTGTGAGATCTTTTTTATAGCTACGAGGAGCGATCAAACGCAAATGTATTAAACTGTTACGAACTTTATCAAAGCCCGGTTTAGGATGCGAGGCGCCCTGGACACAACGATTTTTGGTGACCTCTCCTTTGCCGTAATTAGGTGGGCTAACCTCCCAAAAAATTTCTTCTAAGCATTGAGATATGTGGTTTAGCCCCCTAGACTTCGAAGCTAGTTACGCTCGATCCCCCCTTATACCCCCGCCATACTAGCAGAAATAAAATTCTGTCATTTTGCCCCCCTCCTCAAATGCAACGAAAAATCTCGGAGGATAGGGAAGGGGCGACATTTATGATTATCTTATTGATTGATTTTTTTTGTTTGGATCTTTTTACTACTTACTCGACTTACTCTCTTTTTTTTTTCCTACTTGACGATTTTTTGGATATTATGGGAGGGGGCAAGGGCAGATGCAGAATAAAATTTCAGGGAGGCGCAAAGCTCGAAAATTTCACTTGTAAATTTGATTTAAAGTATTTTTTACTTGAAAATAATTATTTTTAATGTAAACTTATTATTCTCAGGGGGGAGCAGGCCCCCTGCCGGTATCTAGCCTTGGGGGTAGGGGTTGTTTCAAGCAGTTCTTCAGAATTTCAGATTTAAAAAAAAAGGATGGAGTGTGCCTTCTCGGGAAGAGCTGTTCGACAGAATTCTACGGTAGATAATTTGCAAATAATAATAATAATGAAAAACGCAGCCTCTTTCACCCCTAGAAATTTTACGCCCTGGGAAAGTGCCCATTTATAAATCCGGCACTGAACTTTATACAAACACTTTGCTTTGTGGTACATCTGGTCTCGTGCAAACAATTTGAGGAAGCTTCAGTGACTATATCCCACTCTACATTTC
>QLNU02014176.1:170864427-170885939 GCA_006491805.2 Dysdera silvatica | reverse complement strand
TGCATCATTAAATATATAAGCATAAGATAAATTATATAATTTTGTCATTAGTTATATAACTGCATTCTTGGTTATGTGATCACATTATTAATTATGTAATTACATTAATAGTTTTATAATTACATTAATAATTATGTGATTACATTAATAATTATGCAATTACATTAATGATTATGTAATTACATTACGGATATGAAATTACATTACGGATATGAAATTACATTACTAATTGGTGTAATTGTAATGCATTCGTCCATAATTTTATTAACTCGCGCTCAACTTCCAATGGTTTCGTGGAACGCATGCCGTCTTTCCGCACACCGTAGTCTTGCGTGTGATTTCTTTGACTGCAGATGTTTAGATCCTTCGGAAAACTATGGGCTCTGGCGCAACATGACCGTTAGTGTCCTTGCTCTATAAAACACAAACGGACAGCAGTGATTAAATTGATACATTTACATTCTACGGCTCAGACTAAAACAATCCCAGACGGAACCCTCAGACAGCTCAAACAACCGCCGGAGGCGGGTTAGAGAGGGGATAGTCGACCATGCTTGGCACACAGCGATACACTCTCGCACAGTTGTCATCAGTTAACGAATACAGCGTTGTTGCACTGTCTTTAGTTGTTTTGAGTAAACCAATAGCACAAAATAGCATCGCCAATCTAACACAACGAAAGCAGGAACTCAAACTCTAACAATATCTTCATAGAAGCTAGTGTATGTCCCTCAAATATAAGACAAATCCACTCACGATGTAAAAAACAAATAACTTTTCTGCTATGTTACTTCTGGGAACAAAATATAACATATCATGCTTTTCTGAACCTGTTTTTTAGATTTATAAAAAAAGAAAAAGAAAAAAGAGATGCTTTGTCTGCTTTGGAATTTCAATTTATATGGAATGAAAAGTCAGCGAAACGTGCAAACGTTTTTAAGATATCACCTGGGATTAGTTTTTGTAATTGTACAAATACTCGTCTCGTATTTTAGGTGACGTCGGGCTCCGTTTTTTAAATGTTCAGAACACGCACTGATCAAGATTTTGCAGTTATTTTTAATGTTCTAGTATAGCTTTATTTTAATGAGGTTTTTTTTTTTTTTTTAAATCCTATAGTCTTACTTTCTTGGCTGCATTTCAATTTACATTTGAAGAAGAAGAGATTCTATTTTAATTTAGAGGTTATTTTTTTTTAAACGTAAATTAGGAAAATAAAAAATGGGAGCGAAACAGGTATGGATCAGATCCCGATAGAGGTATGGAAAAGCTTGGGGATGAAGGAATAGATATCCTGTGAGACCTTACGAAAAAATTGTGGCAACAGGAGAAGATACCGTATGAGTGGAGAAAGAGTATTGTTGTACCAATATATAAAGGTAAAGGTGATGTGCAAGAATGTGGTAACTACAGAGGAATAAAGCTGATGGCCCACTCACTGAAGATATGGGAAAGAATTGTGAAAACGAGGATTAGAAAGGAGACAGATATAGGCACTGAACAGTTTGGTTTTATGCCAGGTAGAGGAACAACGGACGCTATATTTGTACTGAGGCAGCTCATGGAACGATGTAGAGAGATGCGAGCAGAGTTACATATGATGTTCATAGATTTGGAGGAGGCATATGATAGAGTACCTAGACAAGAGATATGGAGGTGTATGAGGAAAAAAGGGGGTATAGGAGATGTATGTAAGACTTGTAAAGGAAATGAACGAAGGAATGGAGACGCAGGTTAGGAGTAGTGTAGGTTTGACAGAAGGGTTCCCGGTAAAGGTTGGACTGCACCAGGGTTCAGCTCTCAGTCCTTACTTATTTGATCTGATAATGGATGTTTTAGTGAAAGACGTAAACTGTAATGCACCATGGAGTATGCTGTTTGCAGATGACATTGTACTATGTGAAACATCCTGTGAAAAAGTAGAAAGGAAAACCGAGAAATGGAGGAGAGAGGTTTGAGAATAAGCAAAACAAAGAATATGTGGCACTAAATGGAGAAAGCGTAAGTAGCATAGGTCTACAAGATGAAGGATTACCATCGGCACAAAAATTTAGGTATTTTGGATCGTTCATAGGCTGCGATTGAGTTTTGACCACAGAGATACAACACAGAATCCAATGTGGGTGGTTAAATTGGAGAAAGATGAGTGGAGTGCTCTGTGATAGGAAAGTAAGCGGAAGGATGAAAGGAAAATTGTACAAAACTGTGGTCAGACCTGCAATGTTATGCGGGGCGGAGACTTGGCCAATTACAAGAGCGCATGAAAGGAAGATGGAAGTGGCTGAGATGAGAATGTTGAGGTGGATGAATGGTGTTACAAGGAGGGATAAAATAAGGAATAACCTAATTAGAGGTACGGTCAAGGTTGGACCCATAGGAAGAAAAATACAAGAACATAGGTTAAGATGGCTTGGGCATATGGAGCGGAGAAATGAGGAATATGTGGTAAAGATATTGGATAAGCTGGTGGTAATGGGTAAGAGGAAGAGGGGAAGACCACGGCTGAGATGGAAGGATAAAGTGACGGAAGATCTGGAAGAGTATGGATGGAGTAGAGAAGAGGCATTGGATAGAAGATTGTGGAAGAGAAGATTAAAGGACCATAACGCCGACCCCATATAACATGGGAAATGGCAAAGCGAAAGAAGAAGAGGAGGAGATGATGATGATGATTATTATTATTATTATTTTTGCGCTATTTCCTGTGACGGAACATGCCATCGTCGTATTTATTATAAATATTGTCATTTAATGTAAAGTAGTTATAGTTCTGCCACGAAATAAATTTAATTTGATATTTTAATAGTTATTTTCTGTTTTTATTAATCAAATTTATCTTTTATTTTTCATTGTTTGACGATTTCTTGATATTTTGTTATCCATTGTTCAACATAGTTTGCAACATGTACCATTAATATCATCATCATCATCATATTCAACCATTATCTATCCACTGCTGGATGAAGGTCTCTCCAAATGCTTTCCACACAAGTCTATCCTGAGCAATTCGCTTCCACGTCACCCCAACCTGTTTTCTTATTTCATCCACCCATCTAGTTTGAGGACGTTTTCTAGGTCTTCGGTGGTCTCTTGGAATCCAGTTCAGAATTTCTGTTGTCCATCGTTGATCAGTTCTTCTTGCAATATGCCCAGCCCATCGCCATTTCAGCCCTTTTACTTTAACAATGATGTCCTCTACTCTAGTTTGCTCTCTCACCCAAGTGTTTCTTTTTCGATCTCTCCTAGTTATTCCAAGCATGCACCTCTCCATGCTCCTTTGCGTTGTCTGTAACTTTCGTATTGCTCCAACTGTTAGACTCCATGTCTCTGATCCATAAGAGAGGACTGGCAATACACACTGGTTGAAGACCTTTCTTTTTAGACACAAAGGCAATTTCCCCTTCAGGATAAAACTGTTTCTTCCAAATGCACTCCAGCCAAGTTTAATACGTCTGTTGAGTTCTTTCATAATGTTGCCATCCATTGAAATCAGCTGGCCAAGGTAAATATATGAATCAGCAATTTCTAGCTCAATGTTGTCAACTTGTATTTTTGTTTCCTCTACGAAATTATTGAACATGATCTTAGTTTTTTGTAGGTTCATCTTGAGTCCAACTTCTTTACTTCTAGTTGAGAGCTCCTGTACCATGTCTTGGAGTTCTGATGGGTTCGTTGAAAAAATAACAATGTCATCAGCAAACCGCAGATGATTTAAATATTCACCATTTATTTTTATTCCCTTGTTATTCCAATTTATCAGCTGAAAAATCATCTGTAAAGCTGAAGTAAAAAGTTTTGGAGAAATGGTATCTCCCTGCCTCACACCTTTACCAATTTTGATAGCTTCGGTATCTTTATGTAACCGAAATTTTGCACTTGCATTTTTATACACACGTTTCACCATGTCAATGTACTACCGCATAAATATTTCTATTTTTGCAATAATGTCTTCAACCTCTTTTCTAGTTTCTCCCTCTTTCTCTCCCATTTTATTCTTCCTTCTTCTCTCCATCTTTTTTATTCCACTGTGGTATTTTTCTGCTTCTCAATTGCTTAAGTTTGCAAATCCTCTATTCTTATATTCTTTTGAATTGTTTTCAATTCTTGTTTTTTTATGGAAGACTTCATGTTACTGCTCCGTAAGAGACATACTGAGTGAAACACTGATTGAAATTAAACTAGAAAATAATGTCGGTATTTACTAATTGCATAAAAATTCGATAAATGGGTTAATATTTTGTGAATGGGTTTGAACTTTCGGGATGAGCCATGTTTTGTGAATGACTATGAATTCTATGAATGGATCAAGAAGTATTACTGAGTTACGCTTTCTAAATTACTCAAAAAATCAAAATTGGTGCCCCAAGTATATTAAAAAATCTCTGAAATGAATGATTTTCTCACCTCTAATTTACATACGCGCCCATTTGTTAATTATGGTGATGTATTGTATTCTTTACGCCCGAAGTTGGTAAAAGTGTTTTATTCATACACTGTTGTGTAGAAAACTGAGACTGTAAGAAGGAAAACACTAATGTTATGCTACGAAAGAAACGTATTTAATTACTGTGCTTCTAGGCTTTTTTACGATCGGAATGCATAAGTGTGTTGTTTAATTAAAAAAGTAATATGGAGAAGCACTCGTAGAAGCACACTCGAAATAATTAGGAAAACGAGCAAAACAAGAAAGATGCTTGGAAGATGGAAAAGGGAGGTTAAAACATTGCTTGGGCTCTAAAAAAAAGCGGGTGGATCTTAAAATGACGTTTCGTTAACTATAATTCACGGTATGCTATCACAGAGGTGATGCTTTTTTCTACAACTTAGACAACTAGAAAATATAATGATATATAAAGTAAAGTATAATAATGCATAAAGTAACGTATAAGTGTACTAATGTATGAAGTAATGTAGAAGTATACTGATGTACAAGTATACAAAATGTATAAGTATACTAATGTAGAAGTAATGTATGAAGTAATGTATAAGTATACAAAATATATAAGTATACAAAATGTATAAGTATACTAATGTATAAGTATACTAATGTAGCAATGTAATATGTACTGTATAAGTATACTAATGTAGCAATGTAATATGTACTGTATAAGTATACTAATGTAGCAATGTAATATATATAAGTATAATAGTATACAAAGTCTAGGGTTTGGATCTCGGTGGTATCAAATGCTTGTCAGTGTTTATAACAATTCGTATACCGAGGTTTGAATCTTTAGGCCAGGGATGGTGAACCTATGACATGTGTGTTAGAGTTGGAACGTACGAAAATTTTGCTGGCAAGCTAACGAGTTACAAGTGGTATCGTTGTTTTTTGTTTTGTGCGCAGCGTAGTGATTGGAAATGTTGGTCGCACAAGCGGCGCTGTGTTTCCAGAAGGGGATTGGATGATGTTCAATGTTTGAGGAAGGAATCAGGGACTCCGCCAGGAGACCCTAATACAGGCAGATGAAATATGCGAGTTCACAGCGAATGCCTTTTAATGAGATTAGGAATTCTGTAACAGTTCCAGAGGGAGAAGCCAGGAGCTAAATATAGCTACCTGTACGGGAGAGAAAGTGGTGAATAGCCTCGAGAACAGCATACTGGAGCTGAGGAGAGTCGTAGGTGTCAAACAAGACCCTGATGTTGAGTGGAACCGGAAGGTTAAGTAATACACAAGAATGAGAGAGTTCGCCTCTTAATAAAGGGTATGCTTTGCACTGTAGAAAGAGGTGAAACAAGTGATATCATTTGATAAGCTTATGAATTATTCAAAATTTTACTTTAATTGTTACAATGTAGAAGTTTAAGTTATTTTGCACGTATGGAACAAAACAACGAAGATATGGCCCGCCTTAAGAACAAAGATCGGCAACTGAAAATATGCGAGTTGTTAAGCTTTACGGGACGCGAGGTTAGAATTCGTATATCTCAACTTTAACCTTACGGGGAAATTCGCCAGTCTGATTGGCTGCTATCGGAACCACGTCACACTGTATTGGCGAAAAAAAATGCCAAATTTTGCGCCACGTGTTATCGCGTCGCATTGTAGGGGAAATAGTGACGGATATTATGCAACACTATCTCTGGTTTTTTGGAACATTGCCAGAAAGATCCCTGTAGTGCTTTTTTTTATACAAAATTCATACCCGAAAACAAATTACTCTTACTTATATCATAGAAAGGTTAGTGGGGAGAATACCCCCAGCTTCGGGGTAAATCCCTCGCTGTCCGTTTGGTTAGACTTCGAGTTATGCCTGAATTAGTTGAAACATTGAATGACTGATTACTACCGATGATGATGCCATCGCTCCAGATACTAAATGGCGGAAATGCGACAAAAATAAAATCGATCTATCCGCGAGTTCATTGTTTATTGACCAAATGAAATTTGTGTTTGGCGAATTTTTTTTTACCTCTTATTTTTTTCACCAACACAACGTGACGTGGTTTTTTCCATAGCAGCCAATCAGACTAGCGAATTTCCCCGTAATGTTAAAATTCGGATACGAATTCAAATTTCACTTATGGGACTTAGAAAGAGTAGCCTCCGAAGGCAGAGAAGCAATGAGAACTTGAAATACCATTTCCAAAACCGTTGGTTGTTTAAAAACACTAGCGATGGTAAAATTATCAATTTTCTCCACTATATATGCTTGTGAGTTGTTATTTCCCGAAATGAATTTTATAAAAGATAATTTAAGAAACAGAATTAATGATAAATGCAATTCAGCCCGTATGTTACTAAAAGTGACGAAATATGAACTAGATATAAAGCATTTGACATCCAATGTACAACAGTTAAAATTTCATTAATTTGTACAGCAATGTGTAACTTACGTCATGCTGTAAGTTCATCTTTATGATGAAATGAATCTGAACATTTTAAATTTGTCTCAATAAAATTTTGCAGTAATGAATTTTCTATTTTTATCAAACCGCTCGACCCGTCAGCAACATCATGAATATTGTTCCTAAATTTTTGGTATGCCCTCATAGAAATGTTCGCTATCACTATCCTAGGCAATATATGTTGGGATGCCGTGGCAAACCACTGATCTTGACGCAGTATGTTTTCAGCTATCCCTTTACGTTATGAAGCATAAATAAAATATCTTAACGGAACTTAGCGGCGGTGTCTTATAATCTTGATATCGCATCAGGAGCAAAAATAAAAAAGTGTTATACGCAGGTATGATATAAAAACAAAGATTTGAAAATAACTATTTCTACGAAGCTAAGAGGAATATGACCTTAAGAAACGACGGAGGTCTTGGAGAAAAAAACTGTAGAATTCGCGTAAAGATTGTCTGTAGTTGATTAAACTTTTTATAAAAACGCTGGAGTTTGAAAATGAAATCTGGGTGAACTAATTTTAAAATCGTTAATTCACTGTACAGTAAACTTCCTCTTAACCGGCTGGTTAATCTGAAAATTGGGATATTTACAGAAAAAAAGTGGCAAAATTTTAATGTTTATAAAAAAATCGGTAAAATTAATTTGTTTATAGAAAAAAATGGTAAAATTGAGATATTATAATTAAAACTTCTAAATTGATGGATTTTAAAATAATATGTTATTTAAAAATACGGAAATTTATTTGACGTTTTAGCCGAGAAGACGAAAAGAAAGCAGTTGAAGCGAAAATCGATTAAAGAGGGGCCGGATAAGAGAGGGAATCTGTTGTATCATGAAATCTTTAAAACTTTATTAGTTAATTTTTAAAAAGTTTTTTACTGATATGTTTATGATTGGAGGAATTTCTCTCCTTATATTAAATAACCATTTTGATATATATATATATGCTCGATTTAACCCCACTTCCCTATCTACTGCACGAAAAACCAGTTTCGGCAAGACGCCCTTCCCTAAACTGCAATGGACTAACCCGTCTGCTAACGGTATCAGGCGTCAGGTCTGCGCGAACGCACAATACAGTAGATTCTGGCTAATCCGGCCTCCGACTTTGGCGTAAAAGGGGAGGGGTTACACTTCTGTGTGACGTAACGAGCTTAATAAGGAATTAGACTGATTTTCTATGTATTCTCGGTAATCTGTGGTTTCTCTTAATTTTTCACTCCTCTATGTAAAAAAAAACCGGATTTGAGAGTCAACTGTATAACACACGCACGTACGTGAATACAAATCGAGCAGGTGAGAAGATCAAAAATCGAAAATTGTATTAAAACTTCTTTTACATAATACTATTTTATTCATAAACCATTTAACTTCTTTTCTCCAAAAAATACATTTGCAGAGAAAAAATATCAAACCGCTAAAATTCTTTTTTTTTTCCCCGTCCCACTCTTTTTTAACATTCTCTCATTACAGAGATATCAAAGATAAAAGTGTCATCCTCTCCCTGCTTTTACCGACATTGATTCAATATTAAACGCCGATATTAAAGTTGAATGGAAGCACAATTCCCTTAATCTATCTCACGGGCTTCGGATAGGAAAGGAGGGTGATATTTTTATCGCCAATTATCGCCATTAGGAGCCAAATGTATACGTGTTTAATGTATGTCGTGCGTTTTTTGAGAAAAGTGAACATATATATTTTTTTTATCTTTTTCAGGCTTATATAGATAACGAAGTTTAATAATGACGGGAGCTGTTCATCAGATGGCATGTTTTGAAGTTCTTCCTTCTCCTTTAACACATTATACCAGATTGTGTGAAGATTAGATTTTTTGAACAAGTCTAATTCATGACAGAGGAAATTTGTAGATGTCATTCATTCATAGTCTAATCAATGACCATCGATATGACTGAACAAGCATCAAGAACTTCATAGGACAAAAGAATGCTCGTAGTTAGAAAGTCACTAATATTTATTCCAAATTAATGTTAAAAGCCGTTATGAGCATGAACCAATGATTAATCGCCAAGTATTAAAGCCTGCTCTTTCGTTTTATCGCCAAGCTGAGAACAATGATAACTGTGTCATCCACATCATTGGAAAGAGTAATTAATAAAACAAGTTCATGAAATTGACTCTGTTCTGATAAGTTAAATAATGGATTTTTCAACTACATTAACTGTCATGAAACACTGGAATTATTTAATTTACGATAACCCGGTACTTGGTCTGATGGGACATTCTTACAAATTTTGACAGGATCCGACAGATTCTTCGTAGATAGAGGTCATAATACATCAAAGTAGAACTAGAATGCCTCTTATGTATTACCATAATCAGATCGAGTCGCAAATTGAAAATTTTGTGGAGCAGTTCAAGAAAAATGGCTCTGTGTTTATGAGCACACTGAACGTTGAGGCGTATGGATCTACCATCAGGGAAAGTTTCAACCAGTGGACACCATCGGACGACAGTGCCACGGACTACATGAGAACTGCTGGTTATTCTTCTTATAATTCAAGTTGTTCTGAGTCTTATTCCTGTGACGAAGGCGGTAATAGCGATAACGGTATGTATCTTTTTATTTCCATTTTATAAAATTATGCTCATTGTGCGCATTGTCAAAAAGCTATTCTCATTTATATATAGATATATGTATATAGTGAATACTGACTGCCCTAGGTTCCGTAAAAAGTTATTGAGCGATGGGCATGCGCAGAAGGTTCGTAAGGGGGAGTTATGGGCTCAATGGGATGGGGTGTTACAGAGCTACAACTCACATATTCCTATGTTAAATATACAAAATTTCATTGCAATGGGGGTTACAACCCCATCAATACCTTCCTGCGCACGCCAAGGAGTTGGGCAAAGAGGTGGTCTCTTAATAGAGGAGGGGGTGAAAAATCGGGTGAAATCATTCACAGGGGAGAGTGTGTTCGCGGCTAGGGGGACGGTTCTGTTAGAGACGCAAGATCGTCTGGCTATAGTGCTGGTTCGGTTGGGGAAATGGAGGTGAATTTGGCATGAACTATAGCTGGATTTGATAGATGCAGGCAACTGTGATTTAATGAAAGTTAGAATTATATATTTCATTTTAATGATCTGACTTTCTCTTTGGATTGTTTTTCTTTTAAAAGTTATGACACCTTGTTTTATGAGTTCTGAGATCATTTCTTTCTTCTTTACCTTAATTAAATTTATTTCACATGTTGTATCTCTTGAGCTATTTAGTGTGGAATGTGCTGAAATTTGGTTTTCTATATTGAGCACTTGTTGACATTTTAATAGATAACGGATTGTTTAGGTATATTTACTTCAATTATAAGATCACCGGACCTTACCTTTTTATATTTTTTTTCTTCTCGGTAGGTTCCTTTTATTATTTCTGCAATGGCAAATGGCGATTTATTTTTGAAGTCTGGGTTGTCGGATAAAATAACAACTAGTGTATGAAGGATTTTATTAGCAGGTTTCAATAGATATTGAACCCGCTATTGCTTTTGGCTTTCCTGTCTGTCTGTCTCTCTGTACGCAATAAAAAGGACAAGGTAAAGGTCTTCCGTAAATGCAATAATGGTGGCTGTTGTTAACATTGAAAACCTACCGAGTTACTTGAGAATTAGAGAGTTGCGGATTAGAGAGTTGTGGATTAGAGAGTTGCGAATTAGAGAGTTGCGGATTAGAGAGTTGTGGATTAGAGAGTTGCGAATTAATGTTAATTGAAACCCGCTAAATTTAAATATCGACCATAGGCGGTTTTCTTTCACTTGCTTGTTTCTTTTTGTTTTTCATTTTTTTCAACATTTCTTTATTTTTTTAATTATAATTTCTTCTTTCAGTATTTTTTTTCTTTTTTTTTGGCAGAATCCATGCACGTTTAAATTACTAGAGGAAGTACACAGCCACCGACTTCGTTACCTTTATTGCAGACAGAAAGCTAGATACAACGTGGTTCCGTCCTGTGCCCCGAGGGGCTGTAGCCTCAGTATCATTCAGCCATAAGCACGATCTCAGCTTAGCTCAGCTTTACTGAGTTGTAGGCGTTTAAGACCCAGAGATACTGATCTATAAAATTCAGGAGAATCTCTGCGTGACCTCTTTACCGCAATCTGAATCTAAGTGAACAAAATTTGCGCTACATTATTATACAGGTTTTAGAATAAAAAAATAAAATACGATACGGTAATTTCAAATTTTGATTGCAAGCAACGAACTTCACTTTTTTTTAAAACCAAGGAAGAATGGTAGTTTGTTTTGATGTCAAAATATATATATGTATATTTTTTTTGTAAAGAGTTGAAGTTCAGAAAATAAATGAAGTATATCATCGTCTTCAACTGATATGTGTGCTTCTTCCATTACCTTAATAACTTAAACTCACATATAAAATTCACATACGAAACAGAACAGAACAATAAACTCCCTTTCCTAGACGTTCTTGTACACAGATCTCACGATAACTCAATCTTCACCTCAGTTTACCGTAAACCCACACATACAGACAGATATCTCGATTTTAAATCGCATCATCCAACATGCCACAAAGCTTCCGTTGTTAAAACATTAAGTCTTAGAGCGAATTCTCACTGCAGTAATGAAACACTTTCAAACACAGAAACAAAACACATACACACGGCACTTAAAAATAATGGATACCCTAAACGATTCATTCTCAGAAACTGTAGACCCAATAGTACATCTTTAAACAATACATCTCACACCCGCATATCTATTCCATATATTCACGGCATTTCCGAAACAATCTCTCGCATCCTTAAAGAGGCAAATATCAAAACATTCTATTCCCCTGTCACAACACTTCGCAAACAACTTACAAAAGTTAAAGACCCAGTTCCACCAGAAGATCTCACAGGCGCCATATACCAAATACCATGCAAAGACTGCAACAAACATTACATAGGACAAACAAAAAGAATGATCAAAACAAGAAAAAAAGAACACAAACAAGCACTCGCGAAAGGAGACATAGCCTCACGTCTGGCAGAACACGCTTTACAACACGGACACGAACCCGACTGGGACTCAACAAAAATACTACACCGTCACATCACAAACAAGAATAGTAGACTCTTCTTAGAATCTTGGGAAACTTACAAACTACACGGGAAAGCCATTAATACATCACAACCACTTCCAGAAACTTATAAACAACTCTTACTCTGAAATGTATGAGACATCCCCAAATTAGGTAACCCGCAGTGTGGGTTTCTCATTGGTCCCTATTGGGGTTCTTCCATGATTCTATTGGAGGCCTCCCATTGGTTCTCATTGGGTTTTCCCATTCTGCGGGACTACTCTGATGAAGGGTTTTCCAGAAATTTCAAGTATAAAAAAGAGACAGAAACATAACATCGTCATTACTCCTGATGAAGGACTGCTGCTGATGCGTCCGAAAGCTTGAGTGATCTTTTTCATTGCTATTTTACCAGTGTTTAACCTTTTTATGTGATAATGTGTTCTTAATATATTCATTTTCTTGAGCGTTTCCCGAGACCAAACAACAAGTATTTTTCATTTTATGGTAGTTCCGATGATAGCTCTTCATCAGAATGGGATTAAAATCCGGAAAGTCTAAGAAACAAAGTTTATAAAACTTAAATTTAATTTTAAATTGTAATAAGTTATTTATAATGATCAAATCTTGAAGGATAATTTGACCACAATTCCGTTTAAGGTTTTAGGGTTAGAGGATAAATAAGAAGTGAGATTTTCCCCTTTTCAGTTTCCAAAATGTGATTGCTTCTAGAGGGGGCCTAGCGGGGCCCATTTGGCCAGGGCTTCACCTTATCATAGGGCCTCAAATTTTGCCTTAAAAAGAAATGGGCTGTTTCTTTATTAAAAAAAATATAGCCTATTTCTTATATAAAATTAAAATTTAACAAAACCCCGTGTATATTTTCGTGCAAAAACACATAAACGTGTCAAAAGAAGATGTTACTCACCAGTTTTTATGCCCAGAACCTATTACTGGTTGCCTACTACGTACACATGTCGTTCGCGTTCGCTTCTTAAATTTCACAGTTTAGTGTTTTTTGCTTCTTAAATTTCACAGTTTAGTGTTCTGTTGCTTATAGTTTTAATACAACTGAAATCGTTCTTGGTTTTTCCAAAGGCAGGTTTAATAAGTAATTTTTTTTAATTTTTGCACCGAAGAGAGGCCCATGGAAAAGAGGGGCAATGCCCAGGGGCCCCGGTATCATGAGGAGCTCAGCGCAAAAATTTTAGTTTTCCTTTTTTAAAATTATTATTATATTAAATACACCTAAACGCAGCACGAAAAATTATCCTGGGAAAAAATGGACAGGATTTAGGGAGGGGGTGGGCTGAATCCGATCTACTAAACCGTCCAGGGGTTTATAACTCTTATTCCTGGCCCTCAGAGAGATAGGGGGTCTCGCAAAAGTATGTCTCCTGAGCCACTCTCATCCTTTCAGAAGGCCTGAGAATGATGTTATAGAGTCTTTATATGGAGATAAATTTAGCATTAAGTTTATTGGAGAAAAATCTGTTTCAAGGAAAAATGGTCGTTAAGGGAGGTAGTTTTTAAAAGGAATTTTAATGCACGTGATTTATGGGACATACTGTCAGCTATCTGTTTGAGCTTTGTCTTTGGGGATTATGTTGGATGGTATATCAGAAATATCATCTGCATATTTTTTATCTATATGTTGTACCTGACGAAGATCTACAACTGAGGCTCTCCTACTTTAAGGCGCTAATTTTGTAGGCTGTTTTGCTGCGATATATACATTTATAATAAGCTTTTTTATGATATTTCTAAATTAAACTTGGTTGTAAATGCATTTTTATTGTTGGTTTTAGGGTTTTAGCTTCTTAAACAGTAATATAATAGCTGAAAACTGAATCTAATAATATCATTAAATACAGTTCGAGGATGTACATAAAATTTTGACTACAGCCCCTCTGTACGTTTTTAATTTTGTAAGTGTGTGCGTTATTCCTTAGTTAATGCCCTATAACCATCAATAAAATATGCATGGAATCTATTTAAATGTTTTAACTGCTAATGAAAGATACCACCATTTAATACTTTTAATATTTATTCTTTTAATTTACATTAATAATATATCAAACATAATATAATATTCATAGCTATTTATTAACGTTATCACATAAAAAATATACATGCTTACTTTTGACCAAGTTTGTATGTTTTCAATCGTAAGCATTTTGTATCATTTAACATATTTCAGTTTTCATGATTACGTAATGATTATGTTTGATTAAAATAATATCAATGCATTAAAATATATCGAAATGTTATTACGATAAAATGCAAATAATCGTAGCCTAACAGTTCACAAACCCAGTTTATTTTAAATATCCGCATATTGAATTCGAGGAAATCCCAATTCCTTCCGTATTCAAATACGGCTTTTTCTAGCAACGAGAATTTTAGCCCAATACTTTTCTTTATTCTACCGCTAAGGGTTTGAATATGCAAATTGCACTAAGCCTACCCTTAGGAAAACCAACCTTCGAACATTAAACATTCCCGTGGAACCCTTTAGCATCGTGTTGCACTTTTTTCGACTGCTAGAAACGGTTAACGAATCTTCCGCAACGTTAATGATGGAAGAGCATTTGATATTCATGCTAAGAGTCTGCGAGGTTTTCGACCGTTGTTAATGGTTTTCTTGTGTTTAAAACATTCAGAATTCATTACATAAATGAGTGCATCGCGGTTTTTTTTTAGAAAGGTGTGTATTTATAACTGCAGAATTTGACATGCATACCCCAAAGAAATATATAATAAAAAATACATGTATTCATATTTAATTAAATGATTGATAACATATCTTTTTCTTATATACTGAAGAGCAATTGAATTGGAAATACCTGTCTAATATTGTACTGCAGCAATTTTCGCTCTGGTGATGGTGGCGATTTCTCTCGGTATGGATTCAATATGACACTGTAAGCATTGGGAAGACAGATGGATCCAAGACCTCTGAAAAATCTCCCACAGTTCACAAAGATTTGATGCAAGAGAAGAGTTAGGAGCTCGATGATTTCTCTCTCGATGGCATCTCAGATGTGTTCGATGGGAGTGAGATCAGGTGATCATGGACGCCAGGGAAGCATTGCCATGAATGCCAGGGAAGGAAGCCACGCCTGTAGAGTGGTCCTAGTCCCATCATTCGAATATAATTCGGGATTTGGCATGGTGTATTGTTTTGTTGAGAAAGGTTTTCAGTAGGATGTTGAACACGAATAAACAGGAATACATACATAGTCGTCAATGGTATCCCGGTACCATTGACCTGTGAGCGACGATATTACAAGTAGCAGGGGTCCTATTTCAGTCCACGTAAATAGTCCCAGACGAGAATGATACTTCCACCAGCTTGAAAAGTACCCTGCTAAAAAGAAGGATCCATAGTTTTATGGGATTTGCGCCGTACTTGTAGCCTGCTATCAGCGTGTATCAACATGAATCTTGACTCATAAGTCCAGGAAACATTTTTCCACATTTCTGGTGGCGATGTTCCCATGCCCATGTTAAACTTTGCGCCCGGTGATGTACAGTCATCAGGGGCGACCTATAGTGAGAAGATGCTTCTGGATGGTGTAGTTGCTTACACGTTGTTGTGCACCAGCGTTAAATTGTCGAGTGATCTGTTGCACTGTAGCGCGTCTTTCCGCTATTATTACATTGCGAGCTAGCCGACGATGACACTGCTCAGCCACACGCCATTGGCCCTGAAAGGGATGGTTTTACTGGAATCGACGTACTCATTGTATACTCTTGACACACTGGTTCGTAAAAAGCCCAGTGCCTGCACGACTTTCGAGATGGAGTAATGCATTCATCGGGTCCCGACAATTTGCCTACGATCAAACGCACTTATAACATTTGCCTTACCTATACTGTATTCGAATAGACCTATTACTGACACCATGAGTCACACTTCTTATATTGTAAGATCGCTGCTTACGTCATTTTCTTTCCGTTTATAGACCCGCCCACAACGCCAAATTTTCCCAATGCGAACTATGTCTAATTCAATTGCTCTTCAATGTATGTTGAACCTGGAAAAGATTTACAACTGTGTCTCTCCCCCCAACTCTACAAGGATAATTATGCATGCTTTTCTGATGCGACATATTTTTTTAACATGTTTTTATCATAACATTGCTAGATTTAATTTTGTTTAAAATGCATTTTTATTGTTATATTTAAGGTTGAAAGATGAGTCAATTTTATATAAAGAAAACTCTCTCATTTAAAAGCATTTCTTTTTTTATGTAAATACGTTCTTATCTTTCTATATAAAAATTCGTACCTTTTCATATAAATTTTTTATCCTTTTTCTATGAAAAAAAACCATATTATTTTCTATAAAGACGTTTCTCTTACATAAAGACAATATATAAGATTGGCTTAGATATTTGTGTTATATTTAAAATAGCGATCATAACAAGTTATTTTTAACTTTACTACACGTTTCAATTACTGTCATTTTATGAAACATTTTCATTTGTATTACTTTAATAAATTAAGTTGTTTTAAATTTTGCCACATTAGCTTATATAAAACGATTCATAGTTGCACATAATCTGTTTACAAACAATCATGATTAAAGTGTAAAATTAAGTAAGTAAATGACTTGAAATGACACTTCTTATTTTCAGCTGTCATTGTGTGATATTCCTAGCCTTTCAAAATTTTATGAGCAACCCCTGAGAGGTGTTTTTGCACACTAACAGCCTTTATGCCGTAAAGCTTAATCACAGGGGAGCCTTTCTCTTCAATGTTTATTCATCTGCGATGTGATCATCAATAAACCAAATTCGATATTTTATAAATAACTCTCTTTTTTACAATATTAAACATCCACTGGCCAAAAAACTAATATAGAACTTTGAACCATATGCGGATGAACACTTGTGCAAGAAATTACAAAGTAAAGAAAATATACAATAGAACATCATTAACATGAATACGTTTAACATGAATTACTTTTGACATGTGTGTGTTAAGAATTTTCTGAAGTCTCTTCAATTTGTATAGTAATCTTAAAACATTCTTATCCACCCAGTAAACTACAGTTAATTTTATATTTTGGTACCGTGAATAGTTACGTTAACGAGGTTTAACTGTAGCTGGCTAAGACATACATTAATGAAGAAACAGAGCACTGTTTGTAAACAATCTTTAGACTGGAACCCTCGAGGGAAAACGAAAAGGGGTAGACAAAGAAGCCCATAAAGGAGAATTGTAAGAGACATAATTGAAGAAAGGGGAAAACTACGAGAAATTACAAGACTGGCAGAAGACCTGGGCAGATGAGGATCTTTAGTGAAGACTCGTAGAGACGAAGGGGGGAAAACATTTCGGAAAATTTTCTTATATAAATGGGGTAATTCAAGGGCGGACACAGGGGTCATGACACCCTCAAATATATTTTTTCACTGTAAAAATTCCAACTTTCATGATAAATGAAGGGTGTTATTCCAAGACCATGGCAAATTCTGTCCTTGAACCCCCCAAAAATGAAAGTCTGTGTCCGCCCTTGTGTTAACTGAAATATTGTCAGATTGTTTTCAAATACTATTGTCAAGCACTTATATACTCTCAAGTTAGAAGGATTAAATTTCCAATTTTAAAACCACCTGATGAAGTCTGTATATTTTTCTCAAATTCTGTTGATGTACAATTTTGAATAATGTTGATTTATGATGCATTTATGCACAGCTTAATAACAAAGATAAATACAATGATTGAAAGTATAAAGAGAAAGAGAAATGTTGACCATGTTAAAAGGTTTTTTAATTTAAACTTCATTTTAAACAAGTATTTTAAGGTTAAAATACTTGTTTAAAATAAAGTTTTAATTTACTTGATGGACTTCAAGTAAGAGAATATTTATCGACGAGTTAAAAGTCTAGCATTTTGGCTCAATTAATAATGTGAATTTTGATGTTTCATAGAAAATAACTACCGAAAATTTAATCCAACCAATTTCATTATGGAAATCATTGCACGAAAACGTCCCCATTTGGAGGTTTGTAGTAGTTTAGTTCAACAGAACTCCCACAGATGGCGAAAGAATAGCATATTGACATTTTGGTGGGTAGCTGGATTTGGCGGGTTAGTGCGAATGTTGGCTGCTATATATTGATCGGTTAGCGTGTGATGCCTTTAATACGATTTTTTCGTGCTCGATAGCCGTTAGTTGCGCCATCATCAGTCGCACATTTTTTTTCTTAAACATATTCTCAGAAAAAAAGAAAGAATTATTCCAAAGTTGGATTACATAGATTAAATTATTTTTTTAATCCATTTAATATGACAAACGATTTAAACATTAAAAGAATTTTCAACAGAAATACTGTTATAAAACATATTGTACAATCGGCAAAGTTCTTTTCTTAAATTGCTAAAAAACATGCACTCTTTCATAATGTATAAAAAAATATATTTAACAGAATTTTAATTAAATCCTTTCCTTCTTCCCCTATTTGCGGTTAGAGATACGATGACGGCGCTTCCATTTCTTTCTGTTTAGGGCATCTCTGGATATCAAACCAAGACCAGCCTTTTATTTAAGAACCTTCACTTCCATTCTTAGCTTTAGTCTTCCTATTCCTGTCTTGCTTGTTTGCTCTATATCCTGTACCCTTGTAGTAGGTATATCTCTTCTCTTCCCAGAACATACCCTACAGCATCCAAGTCTTCTTTCACCGATTTTCTTTACTACTATTTTTTTTCATTTCTTCTCTTTTCATTTAATTTAGTATTTAATATAAAATATGCTATGCATGTAGGAGAAAAAAGAAGAAAGAGGAAGGGAGGGAAGGGAAGGAAGGAAGAAAAGAAGGAAGGAAGAGAGGAAGGAAGGAAGGAAGGAAGGAAGGAAGGAAGGAAGGAAGGAAGGAAGGAGAAAGAGAGGGAACAGCGAAGGCTGCAAATTCAAAATATATATTATTATTACTGCAGTGTTTTTCATAATGTAACTGTATTTCGGTATTGAAACTGGTTTTGAAATAATGTATATTTAAACCACCCTAGTGCTTAAATTTAAAACAACGAACCCAAAATATACTTATTAATAACTGAAATCACAAAACTCAACACAGTTTAAAAATTTTTAACCAACCGTTGGTATCCGTTTCGGTAGCCATGGATGTTCCAAATTGTCATCTCAATCTCTCTCCTTTAACAATTTCGAGCTAAATGTCATATAAAGAATGAAAACTTGATCTAAAAGATTTTAACTAACTAATTAAACACTTTCGAACTAATAAAACTTAAAATATAAAGGCTAATTTGAATAGAAAAATTGTCTAAAATTTTACACTGGTGTATTTTTTTCACAGTAAGTTAATTTAATTATATATACTCCTTTTCACGTTATCAATTATAATCGGTAAATATTAATTCAATCAAAATTAAAATTTACTAAAAATTTTTGAATTACAGGAGCCAATTTTAAAAATGATATTACGGTATAGGGTAATGTGATTTGAGTAGACTATAAGTAACATCGTAATTTGTTAAAAATAAACTTGTTGTTTTTAAAATTACAGGTTTTTAGACGTTTGCAGATATTTTTGCTGTCAGCATATTTAGAAAAAAAAAGTTTTCACGATTTTGCGTTTACAGTTATATCTCAGCTCTTTCCTGATAATTATTCTCTCCTCTTTAATTAAAAATAATTAAGCTTACTAAATTACTCAAATACGCGTTTTTTTTTACAATGCAAGAAAGGAGCAATTTTCAAACTGTCTTTATCGAACTTTTATTTTCCTCTTGTCTTCTACAGAAAGTAACTGTTTTGAGTGAACGGAGACTAATTGGTATTTCACAATTATTTGTAAACAGAAAAAAAATGCAAAGAATCTAGTTGACAGCCCTTTTCTCATGACATATCTGACAAGAATAATTGATTTACGCTCTTTAAAGATAAAGTTATGCTTAATAGTTTTGGAGAAATGCTTCTGGGAAAGAAGAGTTTGACTTCCCATTTTTCACCGGTTCATAATATCCGGAGAAAAAAATTGCGAGGATGGGATCAAACCAGCAACTTCTGACACTTCTCTAGCGCCAAACGAGGGTCTTTTATCTTAGTTTAACCAAAGCGATCTCCTTAAATTATTTTTACGATTAATTTTGTTTCTCCACTTTACATGGTTCATAGTAAAAGTTCTTTCGCATGCGAAAATTTATTCCGCATCTTCCAAAAATATCACTTAAGTAAATCTCTTCAGTTAATCTATATACACTGAAAATAATCTGTTCAGTGCCGTCACTGGCGTACGCAAGGGATGTTGATGGGGATTGTAACCCCACATTGCAATGAAATTTTGTATATTTAACATAGGAATATATGAGTTGTAGCTCTGTAACGCCCCCACTGAGCCTATAACCCCTTCTTATGATCCTTCTGCGTACGCCTATGAGAGCTGTTTTCGGTGGTCAAGGGGTTAAGACACTATAACGGTGACCTAGAGGTCGTTGGTTCGTATCCACCCTGAGTGTGAGATGAATTTTTTTTCTTCGGCGCTATCAAGAGCCAAAAATAATATTTTGGTGTGAAAAAGTGGAGAGGAATGGGAAGTGAGAGAGAGAATCAATTGCATAACGATTATTTTCTCCACATTTTCCTTAAAATCACTTTAGGAATAACCTTTTAGTTAGAGAGTGACGGCTAGAAATAAGATGAATTTAATAAAGTAGACGAAAAGGTAGAGAATGTATAAGAAGAGGTAAAAGAGTAGATAGATTAAGGTGGAGACCAAGGTTTGTATAAAAGCAAGGGTAGAACGGATTGGCCACCAGATAAAATTGTAGATGAAAAAGAATAAGCAAAGCATTGTAAATTATAAAAAGTAATGTGATTGCAAATAAGGATAAACAATGAAATGTAAAAAAGAGAAATAGAATTTCAAATACGAGCAAATGGAATTAGAATATAAATAAATAACTAAATTATAAGTACAGATTAAGCATCTTTAATCCGAAGTATTTCGAACCGAGAATATTTTGAATTTTTCCGGATCTTGAAATATATGGATATCTACGTGATCGTCTGTCCAAATGAAATTGATACTACAAAACAGCGTCGCAATTAATTCCTCTTACCTTTCACTTACAGTCTATACATATTTCACAAGAGGTTATATACTTCTGACTGTGTGTTGATTCATTGAAAAATCATAAAACTGACTGAAATTAAGAGCCTAAACAAAGACCACGTGGTTTAAGGATAGCTCAGGAGCAAGTCATGGTCCAACCACAAAGATCATGTCAGTCACGGATTTCATACTGGGGATGCTGAACGTGTAATAACGAGGGAAAGGATGAATTCTAATTTATAAGAGACGGGGGAAAATTGGAATTTAGAAAAAGCAATCAAATTAAAAATTTAGGACAAGCAATGGAATTGTAAATTGTAAAGAGCAACAAAATTGAAAATTAGGAACAGCAACGTGATTGTCAACTAAAAAAAGCCATGAAATTTAAACAAAAACGAGTAATAAAATTGTAAATAACAGCAAATTATAAAATTGTAAATGAAGACAAAAAATTAAGTTTAGACAAAATTAAGTGAAGACAAAAAATAGATAATTAAGAAGTCTCTACGAATCATTTCACGTACACC
>QLNU02014176.1:170832928-170846436 GCA_006491805.2 Dysdera silvatica | reverse complement strand
ATTGGTTGTAAAGCTTCTCATTTGCATATGCACGCCTGTGCCAGTTTTTCTGGCACTTCAGTCATTGTTTTCACTAATTCGTTAGAAAATGCGTTATTTGAAACAAAATGAATAACATTTCTCAATAGTCGATGTTGTGTTGTTTTGAATGGAAAGGAATTTTTGCTTTGTGTGCCGACGTCTACATGCTTTTCTAATATTGTAATATATTCAGTGACGTCGGTGTTTATTTTTTAAAGTACCATCAAATCCGCCAAATTCTCTGTTGCCAGATTGGCACAAAGAAATTTTTTAGTTTTAAAAGCGTCTTGGCATCTCTTGGCTGGAACTGATGATAATGTCTTTCTTTGGGGATGCATTCCTCCCCGTTGCAGACATGGGTCATTTAATTTTTGGCAGAGCCTCTTGCCAGCTTTTAAATTTTGAGAAAAATTTTCCATGACTGCCAACTATTATTTCCTTTTCTCAATAAATATTTCACAATTAATTCTTTTCTAGATGACATTTTCTTATTGTCTAAAGAAATTTTTAAAAAATTGCTTCTTTATGAGAGTAATTTTAATAAATAAACTTCTACCATTTAAGAAACAAGGTCGAATTTAAAATGTGAGTCATTTCAGAACATCCATTTAGTATTTTTTATACATTGAAATTTCGGTACTGCAATGGTTAAAGTACAGTATGACGATAGTTTTGATGTTTGAAGCAAAGACAGATTCAGAAAATGATTTCGAAGACGAGAGCGTAAAGATTGGTAACCAATATAGATAGCTATAATATGTGTAAATGTGCTATTCTTGTGGGTAGGGGGCTGGAGGAGATATCCCTTGTATCCTCCTCCTCCTCCTGGACACACCTTGGAGTGAAGTGATCTATTTCAATGGAAGTCTAAAAAGGTTTGGATCTTAAGAATGTGGCAAAACGTTTAAACCTTGTTTTAGGGATGGTGTGTCCATAGCTAGAACTCAAAAAATGTATGTATATCTGAAATTTGACCCACAAAATAGGCATGGCCCATCAAAGTACATAGATTCTCGCTAAGCCGGCCATTTCTTGCATATAGGCATTCCAGATTATTAAGAGTACATAAAAAAGTTTATTAGCGAGAATTCTGCGAGTTTTTCGTGGGGAATTTATTAACGAAACAATACAGAGTTTCACCAGGAGATTCCATAACAAACAGTTATTTCGACACTGGCGTAAGGTTTAAAAACACGACGTTTCGGGAGCCAACTGCTCCCTTTGTCAAGTGAAGGCAGAATGAAGAGTTCGTGAAAGTCCTAAGCTTATATACCCGCATGTTGGGAATCCCCATCTGACGTCATCTGGTGCGGAGCATTTCCAGCTGGGGAAACCCTCGACGGGAAAGCCCCCGCACCCGACCATGTCAGATGAACACCCCCAACTCGAGGTTTTGCAAAAATCCTGTAAGGTTCTGGTAGAGGTTTTGCGATGTTTATTGCACGACTCCTCAAACCGTAGGTTTCCCATGATTCCAGAAAAAGTCTACTCCCCAGATTCGTCACATTCTGATGTAATATTTTCATCGAATGCCAATCTGGTTCGTGACCCTCCCTGAAGACATGTTCAGCCAACTGGTTTGAATCGTCTCCCCTAGCTACCGCACGCATATGCTCCTTCCCTCGTAGACGTATCGATCTTCCCGTCTGTCCAACATACACCTTGTCACAGTCTCCACACGGTATTTGGTAAATAGCACCAGATTTTTCCTCCTCAGGGACGCGATCCTTAACTTTAAGTAATAGATCACGCAGGGTGTAGACAGGTTTGTAGTAGGTCTTAACATTCACACAACTGAGAATTCGAGACAGCTTTTCTGAGACACCCGCCACATATGGCAAAACCACTGATGTCTTCCTAGTCTCATCCTCTACATTCCTGTTTCCACCACTAACAAACACCACATTGGTTACGAGCGATAAATTTAGTCGGGTAACCGTTCTTTTTCAACACGCTTTTGTTGCGTCGTAATTCAACATTGCGAAGGTCATCATTACAACAATGTGTAAAGGCTCGTCGGTGCAAGGCTCTAATGACAGATGCTTTGTGTGATGCCGGGTAATGAGAACGAAATCATCAATGAATACATCAAAGAGAGATGTAAAATTGTCCGCTTTAAAGAACGTCTGACTCTTTCAATCACTGTTGTAAATCGGCGAAATTTGTAAGGTTTTGCGTGTGAAACCCCTTTTCTTTACGACTGAAGGGCGTAACGTTGCAAAGAACGCAAGTTTCAAGTTTTTGTCTGCACGGACATTTCATTGTCATAATATGATTAATCGTACGCTTTTAATAGTAGGGTCTTTTGAACCTAGTCTGGAAACTGCTCTCGACTCTGAAACCTTCTCCCGTGTTTTGGTTGAAGCTGAAAGAGAAGAAGCAACTACTTGTTCTAGAGTTCGTGGTGTTCAAAAGGAAAAGCTTGAGAGATTGAGAACGGAGTACAAACGAAACTACTGCAGGAACAGTGGTCGAATGGACTCCCGTTGGGTTCTTAATCTTTCTAAGCGACGCCTAAGTGATTGTCAAACTTCTGTGCTGTCACGTGGTTTGAATTTTGCGCCTATGCCCTCGTCGATTCCGGTTTCAAAAGTCCTTTCGGCTATTGAACCGGCCTTGTGGAACATGACGGAAGGTAGGTGTGCTGAAGTGCGCATGGAGGTTTCGAGAGTGTTATTTGAACGTAAGGCACTTGTGGACAATCTTTCTGTTCCTAAGCGGAAAGCCCTCAGAGACAGTAAAAAGGTTGTGGTCTTACCGGCAGATAAGGGTCGTACTACTGTTGTGATGGATAGGTCGGTTTACGATGATAAAGTAATGTCACTTTTAAATGATGGCGATACCTATTCCGTTGTAGATAAAGACCCTACTGGTTGTATTGAGAGGCAGATGAATGGTTGCCTGCTAAAACTTCACAAAGAGTCGAAACTGGATGAGAAACTTTACTCGCGACTCCGTTGTTCGTCTGGAAGAATACCGCTGTTCTATGGACTCCCAAAAGTCCATAAACACGATATTCCTCTTAGACCTATTGTGAGTTTTTGTAGTTCGCCAACATATGCACTTTCTAAATATCTTGCAGGTATACTATCTCCTCTTGTTGGACCCTCTGGACAGTCGGTGTCTACCTCTGAGGAGTTTATTTCTTCTATCAGAAACGTAAAAATCGCTCCCGATGATGCTATGGTGCCTTTTAGTGTTGTTTCACTTTTCACCTGTATTCCAACTAATTTGGCGGTATCAGCAGCGTTGGAGCGACTGAGGCATGATGGAAGCCTGGAAGAAGAACTATCATTAGTCGGAACAGATATATATATATAGCCCGTTAGAATCTGTTTGATTTTGCGTTTTCGGCTTCAAGGGTAGATTTTACCGACAGGAACAGAGGTACAGCTAGAATACGCACTACGTTATTTTAAACGTAACGCACTAAAAATGATACGCAACAACTAACATCACGGTGTTGGGGCCATGTTTTTATATAAATCAGATGGAACCTAAAATTTGCGGCCTATTAATAAATTGCGCCTCCTTCTAGATACTAAAAAAAATCTCACTTTTTTTCTTTTTTTCTTTTTTTTTTTTAAATACGTCTCCTAGGACCTCTGTGCCCTAGATAGCTAACTGATAGACCGGATGATTTTGAACAAATCAGACATAAATCTGCCTAGGTTTGCTAATGTAGTGATGGAAAAAGATTTTTTAAGTGTGACAAAGTTGTATAAATATGCCTGGTTATAGAAGGAAAAAAAAGCGCTTTTTAATCTTTTCCTTTTAAGCCTGTGAGAATGAATTAGGAGCAGATTCAAAATAAAAATCTTTCCTTTCTCCTAAAATTAATCTTACTAAGAAAGTATGTAAAAAAGATAACTTTCTTAGTTTTGCTTGTTTGGATTTTTTATGGCGCAAGAGCATCTGCGCTATAATGTTTAGCGCAGTATAGCCCAGATGCTCTTGTGCCATAAAAAATCCAAACAAACAAAACTAAGAAAATTATCTTTTTTACATTCATGTCTACCTTAAGAAGTGAAGTAGCTATGATTTTGAGGCCCTTTAGCCAGAAATCATTTTTTGTGTTTTATTTTTATCACAATAAGGAACCTAAAAAACGTAGTAGGGACCGCTAGGCCTTGCCTACTTTTTTGCTATATCGTAGTTATGATGGCGCCTATGGAATAGACATTGAACCTTTATCCATTACATCCATTACATTAACATTAATCCATTATGGAATTAATGGATAAATGTAATTCCATTAAGCTGTGGCGTATAATAGAGGGGTTCAGGAGGTTCGAGTCGCTCCGATTAAACATCAAGGCACACTTTTCTCTTTAATGCCAAATTACATGATGTTTTTTTAAAGGTATTTAACTTCCCATAATTTTTCTTCGCTGCTCCCCTGGTTCTAAGCTCAAATTCTACAGTGCTTTCATCTTATTTGATTTTGAGAACTTTTGTTTAAGAGATGTGATAATGCACACACACTACACACGCACAGTACGTTTCTATTAGCATGTGCGATGTGTTCTGTCGTCAAATGCAATACGCTCCTTCCGTCTCTGCGCCGCTTCCCTGGCTGTGCTCCACACCTTCCTTCCCGGGGTTGACCGGTTCCTGTAAGGTCCGAGGCGGTCACTCTGGCAGTTGATTTCGGTTCACGTTAAATGATGACACCTATGCGAGCGTGCATCTTTGTATGCTGTGTATGGTCGACCCTCGAATACCCCTTTTCCTTTCCCCCAACTACCTCGGCTGTTGGTTGCGCCATTTGAGCGGCCTGTCTGGGATTACAGTGCCGCCTTCGGCGGCCACCCTTCCCAATTCCCTCTCTGCCAAATTCATTCATTCATATGCAATACGCTTGTCATCAAGAGCCCATACATAAAGAAAATACTGCTGTGGAGGGGATGGTAAGCCCCAATAGCATCCTTCTTTTTTTTAGACTTACTTTTTCAGTCTCAAGCGTGTAATAGGTAATCCCCTCTAATTCCTATAATCGATTTGATTCCAAATTAAAAAAAAAGGGGGATTGGTCAAAGACGCCGTGAAATTTCCATATGTAAAAACAAGAATCTAACAGTATGTGCCATGAATTATATAACAGTTATCGGGATGGATCCAGTTAATGGCTATAATGTGCTGTCATCAGTCATATCAATATGATTCCATTACAATAAAATACTCATTAGCGAACGCTCACTGGGAAAAAAATTGCCCGTAGAAGATGGGTATTATTATGAAAGAATTTCTCATCGGGAAAATTATCTGACCATAGATATCGGATGGTCATATCTGAGGGATATCGGTTAAGAGGGGATTTTACTGTATGTATATATATAAAAGTCTTTTATTATTTAATTTTGCTGTTTGCGATAATACTAGTCTCATCGTATTCAGACGATTTCTAAAATTATAAAATTTATTACGAGTTAACATCATTGTCAAGAAACGGGAAAAAAATTATTTGTGGACATGATTTTTTTAAGAGCTCTTCGAATTTTTTCAACTTTAGAATTAAAATATAGTGATAACAGTAACGTTTGCTCTATGTTTCGTAAGAAATGCGCCATAGTACGATTTGATATGTGCAGCGTAACCAGAATTAATTTTTTTTTTACTAATTTTCCAATTTGATTTATAAGTTATAAACGGAAAATAAAAACATCTCTCGTGTCTTTTCCTATTAAAAGAGGGGGGGGGTAAATTTTTCATCCCTTGAGATTTACCCATCAACTTCTTTCAAAATATATTTTGGAAAAGTCAGATGACATTTTCACATCGTAAGATTTGAGATTTCTTTTTCTTTTGTGTGTATATATAGAAAACGTCAACACTTGACTCCCTGCGATAAGAAGGTTGAAAAAAATCCAAATATTCGATTTATTGAACGAACAAGAGTAAAAATTGAATCCGCCAAAATAGGGCAGCAGACGAAATGTTCAAAAACTTTTTCTTTTTTATCATTTGGCAACGCCTGCGATGGCCGAGATTATTTTGACAGTCATTCGATTAGATTTTCCCGCGTGAACAAGAAAGCTTTCCTTTTTCCCCGCCGTTTTCTGCGTAGTGATAACTTTAAATTAAAATTTGAATGCTATTCTATGTTGTTTTCCTCCTTTCATTCATTTTATTTTTTAATGGACTAATTTTCTCAAAACGAAAGTCCCTAACCCTGTTTATAATCTTTCAGAAAATTTAAACTTCATCACAGTTATCTTACATGATCATCATTTTGTCAGCCATCGTCTTTCCCAATAATAAGTATAAAGACACTCATAATAAGTTACTGATAATGATGGTAAAAATATTTCACATTTCTGATAATTAATGACAGAGGTTCGGTGTTTCATTTTTACACAAAGAGCTGGTGTCACTTTAAGATAAAGATTAACTAACGAAGTTTGGTAGAGATAAAAATGTCTGTTTAATTTATCTATTGAATACAACATTTATGAAGATTTTATATTAATAGAATCATTAAAAATATAAGTAAACATAAATATTGATTAAAAAAATCATTATCATAATGGCTCAATTCAGTAATTCTCAATCTGTGCTCCGTGAAACCTTTCCAAGTGCTCCGTGTGCTCAACAATTATAAAAAAAATCGCTGGGTTCCATTATTCTTTTTTGATTCTAAGTGATAATTTTAGTTTTATAACTGCAAAAATAGTTTTAGATATTTATACGAGTAACACATTGTGGATTTAAAAGATCGGCTTTGAATTTGCTCTCAAATGTTTTGCCTTACTTTATGTTTTGTTCCTGTTTTTCGTTTATGTAGTTAAATAAGTTCCCCATTTCTCTAAAATTTGTGAGAAATGTAGCATTTTGAATAAAATAAAACTTGACGTTTTACATGCCCAAATGCTTAAAAATACCTTCCATCGTTAATACTGCTGTCATTGGGTTTAGTACCTATGTTGGTGAAAATATCGTTATCATTATGAGAAAAGAAAAGTACAAAAAATAATAAAAATATATAAGAAAGTATATGCATAATTGATCATTTTGGAAAATGATATTCAAAATTCCAGTTTTCGATGATTTTAATTGGGAAAATTAAGTATAGATTCAAATTTAAGCAATTTAAAATTCGAAAACAAATTTGTGTTTTTTCTATTATACAATAAAATGTCAACTAACAACTTAGAAAATGTGGTTAGGTAAAAGAATCCAAAAATGCACAGACGTGTCTTTTACATAAGGGCGACGTTAGTGTTCAGCGAATAATTTTTCTTTTGAAAAGTGCTCCGTAGCGCAAAAAAGTTGAGAACAGCTGGTCTAATGCATTAAGGATGCCATCCAGAAATACTTCCCGGGTAAGATATATATCGATTATATATAGATATATATATATCGAGATATATCGAGATATATATAGATATATATCGAGATATATATAGAGGTTATCGAGATATATATAGATATATATAGATATATATCGAGAGGATATATATCGATTGAGGTATACAGATAGACGTAATATTTTAAAAATTCTTTATTGTTTTCATGCTGTGAATACATAGTGAATAGGGCGAAAAATACAATTGCCCTATCAACGCTTGAGCAAGACATGAAGGGAAGAGAGGAAAAAAAAAAGGGAACAGATGATCTAAAAATATGGAATAAGTATAAAAGGAATTATTCATTGGAGGACTGAGAACAGGGAGGGGAAAAGAGGGAAAATCACCAGGTGCCCTGCGCGAATCATTAAAAATTTGACAAATATAATTTGTCATTAAACATAATTGAATGGGGAGGGCCCAATCTGCTAAACTGCCTAGGGTTCTGTAAATTTTGTCCCCAGCTTTGATGATAGGAAACTGTGTTCCATACATAGTGGCAGACAGCACTTGAAGAAAAAGAAGAATGCTTTCTCAGTGATCTATTTTGAGCAGGGTCGGACTGGGCACTATCAAAGTGCGCATACCTTGGATTATCGGAGAGCTCGAGTACTATAGCTCATAAGAGCACACACCGACCCGAGGGGGGGGGCAGTTAACCGGCGGCCCAGTCCGCCCCTGATTTTGAGAAATATCTTTTTTGTTTTTTAACGTAATTTTATGTCTCCAGTACTAGCTACAATTGGTATAACCATGCCGTACTAGCTACAATTGGTATAATCATGCCGTACTAGCTACAATTGGTACAACCATGCTGTACTAGCTACAATTGGTATAACCGTGCCGTAATAGCTACAATTGGTATAACCATACCGCTAGCTGCAATTGGTATAACCATGCCATATGCATGTCACAACAATGACACCTATTAATAAGCCAATACACTGTTAAATATTAGTGGTAATGTTTTATCCATAATCCTTAGCAACTTCTTCCACTACATGATTCAAAGATCGCCTACGCCTTTGTGCCACGCAGGGCCGGATTAAGGCCTTAGTAGACCCAAGGGCACGCGGGTAAACATCCCCCTCCCCACTTCCTCTTTGCCTTATTGCATGGACAAAGTTCATTCCGTTAATTTCAACAATGTACTGAACATTTTAAAATTTTATCCGATTCCCATATTTTATATAATAAGTAAATGAACAGTCTACTCGTGAACTCACACTTCGCGCGCTTTGGTTACAGCAAATTTTTAATAATGTTTGCTAAATTAGCTTTCACTTTTGCAGTAAGATCCAATTCAATGAATAACAACGAAAGCACAAACTTTGCACAAAAGGTTGGAGATAAAAGTTTTGGCTTCACGCATTATTGCTCTCTCTCTCTCTCTCTCTCTCACTTTGTATAAGCATTTATAATTGTACAAGTAGATTATAATTGTATTTTAATGCTTTCCGACTTCGGAAGTAAAAATCTAATTCGGAAACGAAATGTTCTAAAAACACAAGTATTTTTTTAGCGTGCTGGTTGCCGCGATGGCCTCCAGGGCCCTGTAGATTATCTGGGCTTAGTCCCACGATGGCATATTGGAAATACATCCATCTATTATGCCCTTAACCCGGGCTCAATTCCAATAGTGCCTTATAATGCAAGCCATTTTCCTATCCAACTTAGACCGGGATTTTACTCCCCTAGACAACAGTTGTTCAGGTTCCTCGGAAAACTGGAGATTCCAGTAGAGCATGACTTTAACCATCCTTGCACCGTGAAACCCAGACAAACTTTTTCCTCTACTTCTTAACTGCTCGATTCAGGGAGATCTGTTTAGTAACTTGTTTAATGCATGCAAGCTGCTTGGTCTCCCAAATGCAACTTGTTTGAAAGATTTTTTCACCATCATCTACTTCTAGTGGCTCTACACCCACTGGTGCAACGAGGGCGTGGGGCTAGAAGTGACAGCTCACTCTGCAAAGAAATTAGTCCTCTTCCCCTAAAAAGACAAAAATTACAAATAAGTGTGTGGCATGCTTCCCATAGACATTGTGGATACCTACGCCAACGTCTACATCATTTCTTCTGTATCTCTAGGCGCTTCCTTCGAAGTCCTTAAATTCCATCCACTCCTTATATTTTGGACTTCGTTCAATCCATTGCTGGAAATGGAACACTGCCATTGGTGAACACCTTTCCCCATTTCCTAGTGCACATGAGCAACAACAATTTACATTACATACATAATTATATCCATTTTATATCAATATAACATCTAAATACCTATTAAATCATCTATTATGCTAGGTAGCCATATCTGAATAAAACAACTTACATTACATACATAATTATGTCCATTTTATATCAAACTAACAGATAAATACCTATTAAATCAGTAGAACTAAAACTGACAGAAAATAAAATTTTCTTTAATAACTACAGAATATTATTTATATACACATGTCAGTCTAATATTATTTTATCCGTTCGGTATACTGTTATTAACTGATGTAAATACAATACCATATATGTTTGTATATTCAGGTGTGTGCTGAGTAATATTTACCAGTCACTGCAAACTTGTCAATTAATTTTGGAATATGCGTGTGTTCTGTTATTAGAATACATACATTTCTATTGTGCTGTTAAAATATATGCAATTCATTCTGCTATCAGATTATTCATTTAGCTATTATTCTGCTATTAGATTGTTTATTCAGCTGTTATGCTGATATTAGACTATTTACTCATCTGTTATGATACTATTAGATTGTTTATTCAGTTGTTAGAGATATGCTATTATTTGAATATATGCCGATATTCTGCTATTAGAATATAGGCTATACTGTCATTCTGCTATTAGAATACATATATTTGCTAAATATTTAGTCAAACTAGGAAAAAGTATTATATACACAAGTATATTGCGATTTATATTATGTATACGAGTGTATCTCGTATATCGCATCGAATTCTAAATCGATATCGATGGTTATTATACGCTTGGAAAGGATGAGAAAGGAATTGTTACATCTATAACGTGTAGGAAACGATAGCTATAATATATTCTCATTTCATTAGAATAAGTCTTATTCGACCATTAATATTGAAATAATTGACTTTTCGTTGCGTGACGGAGATCTTGAAGGCTTCAGAAATCATGTGAATGGGTTCTGTCAGAAACAGTTGGTCTGCTGCTATTCTACTTTCTCTGGTTTTTCAATTCCCAACGCATGGTACTGAAAGCAAAAACGTTTTCCCACAATTCTTTAATCCACGTTTTTTTTTTAACTTGGAATAAAATATTTAGTTTAGTTGAAGGATTTTTTTTTATTTAAAAAAAATTTTTTTGAAAAATTTCTATTGCAGCAAAGAAAATTGAAAATACAGTGAAACTTGGTAAATTGACCACCTAAATAAAGTGACCACGTTTTATAAGAGAGAACCGGCAGAGACATAGTCATTCCTATACGAAAGTCTTTCGTGTATAATGACCACCCATCTATGATGACCATTGCATTCCAGTCCTAAAGGTGGTAACTTTAGGCAGGTTCTATTGTATGTTTATCATTACCACTCAGATTTGTGTGTGGAGGGAAGGGGAGATCTGGAATAGATTCTAGAAGTATTTTTTAGTGCTTGGTATAATTTGCACGAGAGCATTATGGAATAAGATGTTTTTAAAAGAACTCTTTAACGGAAATCGAGGCTAATTATTTATGCTATATATATATATATCATATTCAACCATTATCTATCCACTGCTGGATGAAGGTCTCTCCAAATGCTTTCCACACAAGTCTATCCTGAGCAATTCGCTTCCACGTCACCCCAACCTGTTTTCTTATTTCATCCACCCATCTAGTTTGAGGACGTTTTCTAGGTCTTCGGTGGTCTCTTGGAATCCAGTTCAGAATTTCTGTTGTCCATCGTTGATCAGTTCTTCTTGCAATATGCCCAGCCCATCGCCATTTCAGCCCTTTTACTTTAACAATGATGTCCTCTACTCTAGTTTGCTCTCTCACCCAAGTGTTTCTTTTTCGATCTCTCCTAGTTATTCCAAGCATGCACCTCTCCATGCTCCTTTGCGTTGTCTGTAACTTTCGTATTGCTCCAACTGTTAGACTCCATGTCTCTGATCCATAAGAGAGGACTGGCAATACACACTGGTTGAAGACCTTTCTTTTTAGACACAAAGGCAATTTCCCCTTCAGGATAAAACTGTTTCTTCCAAATGCACTCCAGCCAAGTTTAATACGTCTGTTGAGTTCTTTCATAATGTTGCCATCCATTGAAATCAGCTGGCCAAGGTAAATATATGAATCAGCAATTTCTAGCTCAATGTTGTCAACTTGTATTTTTGTTTCCTCTACGAAATTATTGAACATGATCTTAGTTTTTTGTAGGTTCATCTTGAGTCCAACTTCTTTACTTCTAGTTGAGAGCTCCTGTACCATGTCTTGGAGTTCTAATGGGTTCGTTGAAAAAATAACAATGTCATCAGCAAACCGCAAATGATTTAAATATTCACCATTTATTTTTATTCCCTTGTTATTCCAATTTATCTGCTGAAAAATCATCTGTAAAGCTGAAGTAAAAAGTTTTGGAGAAATGGTATCTCCCTGCCTCACACCTTTACCAATTTTGATAGTTTTGGTATCTTTATGTAACCGAAATTTTGCACTTGCATTTTTATACACACGTTTCACCATGTCAATGTACACATCCTCAATGTCTGTTGATCTTAAAGAGTTGATGACTGCTGATGTTTTAATAGAGTCAAAGGCCTTCTCATAGTCAATAAATGCCACACACAATGGAAGTTCATATTCATGTGTTCTTTCAATTAATTCTCTTAATACTTGAATATGGTCCACTGTACTGAATCCACTTCGAAATCCAGCTTGTTCTCTTGGTTGAGCTGCATCTAATTTTTTCTGCAGGCGATGTGTTAGCACTTTTGTGAAGATTTTATAAATAGCAGGTAACAAGCTAATTGGTCGGTAATTTTTCAAATCCTCTTTATCACCTTTTTTATGCAAAAGAATTACTGTTGCAGAATCCCATTGGTTTGGTATGTTACCGCTGTTAAGACATTTGGTAAAGAATTTTGCAAGTATGTCTTCTACATATTCTCCAGCTTCTTTTAGGATATCTAATGTAATACCATCATCACCAGGGGCTCTTCCTTTCTTCATACTTTTTATTGCAAATGAAACTTCTTCTTTTAAGATTTTAGGAGCTGTTCCTTCGACTATTTCAATGTCTTCGTTTAATCCACTGTTACTTTCGTATAGATTTTTGTAGAATTCTTCAACTCTTCTAAGTATTTCTTCCCTATTTCTTGTTACGGTGCCATCCTCTCCTTTTAATGCAATGATGTGTTTCTTCCCAACAGATAAACTTCCTTTAACAACCCTAAGGCTCTTGTTATTTTCAATGGCTTTCCTTACTAGCTCACAGTTGAATTTTCTTATGTCTTCTTTCATGCTTTTGCGCAGAGTTTTACAAAGTTCTATGTACTCAATCCTGGAACTGGTATTTTGATTGTCCACCTTCATATCTCTTCGCCTTTTCATGAGCTGTTTCGTCTTCTCAGATAATTTGCTATTGTGCTTTTTACAGGTTACACCACCAATTTCCCCAGCAGTTTCAACTATTGTCTTAACAATGTTTTCATTTGCTTCTGAGATATCACTTTCATCAATAAGTCCTTCCAGTGCAGAAAAGCGATTTTTTAATTCCAACTTGAATGCCTCAGTATTTTCTTTTAATTTCTTTAAATCCACCCTCTTACTTACTTGTTTCCTAATGAGCTTCTGTCGTTCTAATTTAGTATTTAAGTGCACTTTACATCTCACCATTCGATGATCACTTCCAGTATTAAATCTGTTCAGTACACTGCAATCTTCAATAATTGATTTCTTGTTTGCCAGGATATAGTCAATTTCACTAGTTCCCCCATTTGGGTGTTTCCATGTCCATTTTCTTTGCGGTTTCTTCTTAAAAAATGAATTCATGATGCTAAGATTTTCAGCTTCTGCAAATTCGATGAGTTGATCGCCACGTTCATTCCTTTCCCCATATCCGTATTTACCAACCGATGTCTCTCCTTGTTCCTGTTGTCCAATTCTTGCATTGAAATCC
>QLNU02014176.1:170819347-170832828 GCA_006491805.2 Dysdera silvatica | reverse complement strand
CATGCTTGGCAAAATTTAGCCAACTTTGAAATATCTTGCTTGTGGCATATGATTACAACAAGGGGCACCCACTTGAAAAAAAATATGGGGGGAGGGGCTGAATTGTAGATTCGGTGGTACTGCATAGTCCATCCCCCACTGAAATTTTTAAAACTGTTTCCAAGCTGTATATTTCGGCTGGCAACTGAGCTGCTGCCATGTTGTTTGCGGTATTTTGAGACCATCTTAATTTTCCTGAATCAGTGAATGGTTAGTTGGGGGGAGATGCCCACACACACCCCTGATTCGGGCTTCACCCTTGTAGCCTATTTAGATCACATTCCAGTTATGCCTGAATTCATAGGCAACATTAATAGGGGGAAAGGGACCCTCCCCAATGTTGATATTACGGTTCCATGTCCCGCAATTTCAAACAAAAATTTTATGATAGGTAACGTTCCAAATTTAAAATATTTTCTTTTAATCTAAGGAGTACAATTATATTTTTTAGCATAGTGTATTTAGTGTGAAATAAATAAATGCAATTTGTCATGTACTTGATGTAATTGTACCTTTTGTTGTATTATATAGCTCTCTTTTCTGCATGGCAGCGTTTTCATTGACATGTTATTATTTCAACTTTCAAGTGGAACGTTTTTAATAACGTTACAACCACAACTACATTTTCCCAATTTTAATTTCGCAAGCTCAAGGAAATTTTTGGCCCTCTACGCTCATTATCAACGACATAAATTAAAGGGACTATCTACCCCATCAGCGCGATGAATACGAAAGTTAGTAAGGAGCATTGTATGCGAAAATGAAACTGGAAATGTAACTAGAATATTGATTTTATGGTAAAGTGAACGTTATCAAGCAGAAGCACATTTAACTTAAACACTGCTTTGTTGTTGTCTGTTATCCCTGTAAAGAGTTGTTAACAACAAGGCCTTAACCATACATTTTTTCGTGGAGGCAAAAATTTTTTACAGCCTCGCTAATGAATAAGTATTGGTAGCAAAAGCATTTTAGAGGTGCGGGACAGGCCCTTCAGATCACCCACTGGCTATGACCCTGTTTAACAACAAGTTGCCTTCCACTGGTATACCATCAACACCCATGCTCGAATCTTTAAAATGTTGAATGTTAGCAAAAAAGCATCAGAACAACTTGATGTTCGTAACTGTCTCGTTTCAGCAAAGTTAAAAACAAGAAGTGTTAACCTTTATTGGTCTTGGTCAGACATGTGTGGTGGGAATATTTTTTTTAATTTACACCGCTGGTGAAAGGCCGCCATCCACATTAGACCATACCCACAATCTCATCTGTTCCCTACATACCAGACACTCATACTCTGATGCAATTAAACCCTCTTCCTTTCAGATGCAATTCTACCAAAAAAAAAAAAAAAAAAAAAAAGAGCACCATTCAGACATAATACAATTCACTGCAATGAACAAACTACAGCCAAAAGGATGACAAAGTACACGAAAATGCCCTTTCAAGCTCAGAAGAAAGGCATAGATGTGACATAACGAGCCGATCTACTAAAATTCTTGGCCAATTTTAAAAAGAGAAAAATTAGGGGACGGACTGTGCAGTAGTGCCAAGAATTTCCTGTGTACGATTAAACGAGTCAGTCAGAGACAAGAAAGACATAAACAGCAATTAATATAGCTATGTATATGTGTTTCACTCTGAATAATCTATTGTATTTATTATAATTTTATGTAATTTCAAGCATATTTAATTGAACAGGCATTTTTTTTTTCAGATGAGGCTATGGGAGAGATTGCTGGTCAGCTGACTGTACGTGATGTAGCAAATTTGCTCCATGCTCGTTTTGCCATTATTACAGGTAAATTATATAATGTATGTGTATTTAATTTATTTAAGAATATGTTGATGAGAAATGATAGCGAGGTTTTAAATTTAGCTGAAGAATAAAGTTGTATCAAGTATTTCACTAACTTGTAGTTCACAATTTTGTGAACGGTTGTTTTAATGTAATAATAGCAGACCAGCTCAAAATGCTACTTGACAGCGATCTGATTTCGCTATGTTTTATTTTTTCTTTTAAATATACAGCAATTTTTCTCATTAACGACACTCCATCGATAGAGAAAAAAACATTAAATGAAAAGAAATGTTATCAAAATGACGGTCCGAGTAAGGACCGAATAATATTTTAATCCAACTTTTTCAATCCAAGGGCCAATTTTGCTTATTCTTGTGTACCCATGGGCCACGCTACTTAGACCAACAATATTTAGACCGTGCTACTGTACCAGCAATATTTAGACTGAACAAAAGCGAGTCCTGCATCAGCCTTTGATGTCGTTATTCTAAGCTCTGTATATTGGTATTGTGCACCCGCCTGAAAATATTTTATGGATCCACCTCCGGGTACTGAATATATATATTACAATGTAAAATATGTATGGACGCAAAAAAACATTTACAATACTTTTAGTTATTAATATATAAAGCAAAATCAAACCTTTTAGCGAGATTTTTGCCACTGCTTATTTTTAATAATCCTGTCAATATCAGGTCTTATTTTTGATATTACAATCCTAAAAGTGTTTCCAAGGTGGACGTCAGTTATTCTGGTCCTAACTTTTGATTTTACCAGCTTCATTCTTGAACATGCAGACACACTGGTGTATACAGAAGGTGTTTATGGGAGTTATAACCCCCATTGGGATAGAATTTTGGGCCACACTGCATATTACTTCCTTGTTTTGTTGCCAATCATGTCAACCACGTCCTTCTAGGATTACGTCATCATGACTTGCTGTTTTGCGTGTATTTCATGTCCTCATTATGGAATACTGTTCACAGACAGACATACTTTTATATTTCTTGCATGCTATTCTTTCTTAAAAAATACTTATTTATGCATGTAAATCCCAAGAAATACGGGTCAAGGTGATGTTCATCTCCGCCATTCTGCATCACACATTTATACAACCACCTTTCTCGACCACCTTTGCGCTCTTCTAAAAACCCATTCTTCCGTCTATTTTTTTTTTTTTAAGTACTGTTTGCAAACTGACCTACTTTTCGTACTTCCGTACTATAGCGACGTCTGACTTTATTTGGCGACTTCTAAATTTCGCCAAGATCGCAGCTTTTATATATCAGGCAATAGCACACCTCCGTATTTGTATCTCCGTTAATATAATATTTTGATTATGAATCAGTACTTACCTGAATCAGAGAGACTGAACTTGATCATATTCGATGTATGCTGCCCGAATCAGCATCTGTTAAATCAGTACCTATACATTGAATCAGTATCTCCATTCACAAAAACCATTGCAAATTCAAAACTCTTAGCAAACGAACCTTACCAAATAGCCTCAGCAAAAATGCAATACGATCTAGTATAAGAAAGACTTGGCGAAATTTTCACACTGCAACTTGGGAAACCTGGAATTCTCAGGGAATTTGAAACCATCCCTAAAGGTCAGGGAAAAGTCAGAGAAAACAAACTTTTTTGGTCAGAACATGGAAAAGTTGGGAAATATTTTCTTAACTTCTATTTTGAATAGCTAAATCTCCCACGAACATGAAGCCATTTTGCCTGTGACCAAAATTTATTTCAAAGTTTTGTGATTGGTCAGGGAATTGTTTTCTCCAATGCGAGTAAGAACCCTGTTCTTACCTTGTTAAACCATTGTAGAAGCTACTTATTGAGTTCTTCTGTTTCAGAATGATGGTTTTCAGATGTTTATCTGATATGATGGTTCACATATCTGTTCGTCTTCTAACATCTCCTCATTGTATACTAAAATTCCTTTAAGAGTGGACTCGACCTACTGAAATTAACTAACTCTAGTTTACTTTTTCCACAATTATTTTCCCATTCATTAATAATTTTATCTTACCTTAAAGTGCGAGAGATTTTCTTTTGGCAGCTATTTTTTAACCTAATAAAACTACACTACTAACCCCTTACCTTTACATATAAAGGAAATTTTATCACAACTGGCATAGCCAATTGAAACACTTTTAATCAGCAGCAGGAAATGGAGAAAATCAAAGCCAAACACCAGTAAATAGTCATTAATCGAAAATGTATTAATATGAAACATTTGTTCCGACAACAAAGCAAAATGCCAATGATGAACAATGCAAAGCATCGGTAATGTCTAGTGCTATTGAGAGATATTACTTACATTAATTCTGTGACGAATTTGCGAACACCACAAGGTACCATCGTTAACCAGAGATAGTCATTATTTAGAATGACATTATTGTGAGAGACTGCTGTATTTTGATCATTAACAGACATGATAAATGTTTCACTAACTTGTAGAACGGAATGTGTACTAGTAAAGCTACTATACCAATATTACTCTGATCCAATCAAAATTCCCTTTGCTATTTAATTTATCAGACATTAGTTTCTATTTGAATCTTTAAAGGCATAGTATGTAGAATTATAAAGTTAAATTAAAAATTATTGACTTTGGCTTTACAAAGTTGAGTGAATAACTTCCATGAATGGTTAAAAAAAACACCAAAGACCACTACATATGGCAGAAAGTGACATCGTTTATTATCTACAACAGTCACACATATATGGAAGAGTTTGGGCAACCCTAATTAATTTAGAGTGAATTTCATCTAATCTTATGTGCAGATGAGTAAAGATGCCTATATATGAGGCAGCATAAGCTCATTTGTCACTATTCTATAAGACACATGAAAAAACAAAATTAACAATGGTGGTAGTGTGGGTAGCCAGGGGCAGACACACACATATCGATTTTGGGGAGGAGTGTCAAGGACAGAATTTGCCATAGTCTTGGAATAACACCCTTCATTTATCATGAAAGTTGGAATTTTTTACAGTGAAAAAATATATTTTGGGTGGGTCATGACCCCTGTGTCCGCCCTTTTGGGTAGCAGTATGTTAATTAGACATTGCCAGTTTCTCCGAGGAATGGAGAACGATTAGTCAAATAGTAGGAACGATTGTCCTTCTACATCGTTAACTGTTCTTATTAATGTTGTTAATTCTTGAGCTTATTATTAAATATGTTGCATTACAAAGAAATTGGGATAACTAACTTATTATATACTGCATACATTTTGTATTTAGGTATTTATATTAATTTACAACATTTATACTATAACAAACAGTTATTTCGACACTGGCGTAAGGTTTAAAAACACGACGTTTCGGGAGCCAACTGCTCCCTTTGTCAAGTGAAGGCAGAAATTCTGCCGTCAGTTGGCTCCCGAAACATCGTGTTTTTAAACCTTTCGCCAGTGTCGAAATAACTGTTTGTTATGGAATCTCCTGGTGAAACTCTGTATTGTTTCGTTAACGTTTATACTCTCAACAGACTTCCTGTATTCCATTAAAGCTGCATTTCTCAAAATGTGTTACGTGGAACCCTCGGGCTTCTGTAATCAGTTTGTAAAACAGCTCTGAATATTTCCAAGAACAGCTGTAAATTTTGTAATTTCTCCCGATGATGATTCCTTAGAGTTACTAACCCTAACTATCTTCTGCAGCAATAAAAAAGCATGAAATGCATTTTTGTATTGATTTATTGCTGGTTTTAATGTTTGTGTCCAAGTTGTGATAACTAATAGTCCTTTGAATTTTCCTTAAATGATAAAATAATGCTTAAAGAAGGGTTCCACGGCTAGGAATTTGGTAAGAAAAGGGTTCATAGAACGTTTAATATCCATCTCGGTGAAGGTTGGTAACATTGTAGCACTTAATTTTGGATAGTGGATAGAGCAGCAGTGCTTCAACTGAGGTCCACGAGAACCTATTAGGTGGTCTGTGAGACCCTCCCAGTGTTCCACAAAAGTTCAGAAAAGTACTAAGACACGAGCATTTACTCTTTAATGCTAAGAATAAATTATGAGGGAACGAAAAATGCCTTCCGTAAATGGTGAAAATCAGTGATGAAACACTAGAAATAAATATGTGCGATGCAAATTTGGGGCTTTAAACTTTGAGTTAATTCTTGGGGGTCCGCGAGAGCAAGTGATCTCTGAAGGAGGGTCTATGGTCTAAGGAAGTTAAAGAACCACTGGTATAGAGCATACATGCTCTTTTGGTGAAGATATTGCTAACTTTTATATCAGGAAGCAGCTAGAATGTACCCAAAACGAACATGTAATCTTACCATTTCAGATTGCTTTGGTTTTCTGGTAGCAATGCCATCTGTTCGTAGAAAATATTTCGGAAGAAATGAAGGGCAAACTTGAAAGGATGCAGTCATTAGTGAATCGAGTTTAATATAACCTTTCCTGTATTACTGGAGTATCGATGGTAGCATGAAATCGGTAGCACTCCTAGCCTATTTTAAGCTGATTCGTCAGATTCCCAAAGGAAACTGCACTGTCTGTCCCAAATGTGTCGATCTGCTCTACCTAATGTCTAAGTCTATGCTTCATAACTTTGCCACTAACTCTTAATGTCTTTTACATGATGCCATGCCAATTTTTATGTCTATTTCTGTATTCCATTAGGTGGCAGAACAGCAGAGAGTTTCCCCATCATTACATTTCCTGATACAGGGAGCTTCTACAGCCTTTCAGATGAAGAGTATCGCAAATTGATATTATACCTCACCAATGTGCCTACGTAAGTTTTTGCTATAAAACTATTGACTTCCTTTTTCATTCAAATCAAGTCATATTGCGGCACAAGAATAGCACTGATTTATCACACAAAAGCTTCAAATTTGACTACAGTTGATTGCGAGCATATGCTACTTTTCCATCCATCTACGTTCTTGGATTTGATTCTTTAGATCAGTGGTTCTTAAACTGTGCTCCCCAGAGCCCTAGGGCTCTTCGGGTAATATTTTGGGGCTCCGCAATGAACATTGGCATAAAATATTCAGGAATTGAAAAGTCGTGGCTTCTTAACTAAATTTATTAATCTAGTTTATTAGTTCCAAAATGAGGTGTTTTAAAAAAGATCTGGAAATTTGTCGGTATTCTGAATTGAAAGGTATTTTTTATGTGTACTTTTATAAAATCTTCCTTAGACGTGATGCATATTTGGTATAAACCGCAGCACAATCTATAGTAGATAGTGAACATGAAGAAGCGCAAGTATGACGAAAGCTACCTGTCATTTGGATTCATGGACAATAATATTTGCCCTCAATGTGTTATTAGTTTAAAGGTGCTTGCAAATGGCACTGTATTCCCTTCTAAACTGCGTCAGCATATTGAAACTGTACATCCTAATTACAAAGATAAGAAGATGTGTTTATTCAAAAGAAGTGATGAATTATTGGGACAACAAAAATGCATGCATTTGCATTCCAGAACTGTTAACAAAAAAGCGATTGATGCATCGTACTTTGTAAGCCTCCATGTAGCACTGGCAGGAGAAACTCACGAAATTTGCGAAACTCCTATCAAGCCTGTGTAACTGATATTGTAAAATTCATGTTAGATGAAAAATCATCGAAACTGGTTTCCTCAGTGCCTCTGTCAAACGATACCATAAGTTAGTGGATTAAAGTTATGGCAATGAACTTAAAAACTGAGCTGGCGTCCCTTCTTACTACAATAGAATTTGCCCTTCAAGTGGATGAATCCACCGATGTTGCTGGACTGTCAGTGCTGTTCGTCGGGTACAAACACGAAGCATTAGTTAAGGAAGACTGTCTTTTGATTGAATCCCTACTAAGTAATACCACAGGGGCTGAAATATTTGAAATACTGGATGATTTCTTTGCAAAAAATAAAATACCGTGGAAAAATTGCGTCAATATTTGCATGGATGGTGCTAAAGCTATGGTGAGAACAATTGCTGATGCTATTGCACGAAACAAAGGATTTGCCATCAATTGTACAAGTAGTCATTAAATTTTATATTGCATTTGTCATTGTACAAGTCATTGTATTTTACTGGCAGGCATTAGCCCTGAAATGCGACCTTGATGAAGCAGTGAAAATAATAGATTTCATTAAATCATGTCCTCTCAACATGCGATTGTTTCAAGCAATGTGCAGCGATATGGGTAGCTCCCACAAATATCTGCTTCATACTAAAGTTAGGTGGCTGCTTTAGACGAATGAAATTGGGATTCATCAGAAAACTGTGGGTTTAGGGACATGATCTAAACCGGGGCCGTCCAACATACGACCTGTGGGCAACGATCAGGCCCACTGACAACTGAAATGAGAAAATCCAGAACAGAAAAATTTTGAATTTTTTTTTTCAGAAATTGAGAAAAACTGCATAGGTGACCCCTTTTCATATCACACATGAATAAATAAATAACTGGAAGAAACTCGGAAAAGAGGCTTTTTGCAATTTTTTTTTTAATGAAATTTCCCGAAGCCGCTGGTCCGCAAGGTCTGCGCAAAATTTTCAAGTCATCCGCTGCCCAAAAAGGTTAGACAACTCTGATCTAAACCGTTCTTACATGATGAAATACGAATATGCAATTTAAACCAATATGTAATGGAAACAATTTTCAACAAAACGATATCATTAATGATAAAAATGCTTTTATCTTTCTTGTTATAAAATGGTTTTGCCATCGATACGCCTAGGCACTCATTTTTGCAAGGTATACTAGAATACTTGTCTTAACGTATTAAAAGCAATGAGCCCTGCGGTGGCGCAGTGTGGTAACGCGTTCTCCTAGTGCGCCGCTAATCCGGGTTCGACTCCCAGCAGTGCAAAGAACGCTTACTCAGAGATCTCATAAAGATCGCACTGCTCACTGTAGTCCGGGGTTTGGTTCCCTAGGCCTTAAGAGGTTCGGATTCCTCGGAAAACAGTAGGTCTCGGCGCAACATGACCACTGTAGTCTTTGAGCCGTAAAACAACAAACAAACATTAAAAGTAATGAAATTGTCATTGTAAATAATGTGCAGCTGTCAGTGATGTAATAGGAAATTAACCTGTTCCTAATGTTTACTCTTCAGGCTTTAAACACATACATTAAATTACAGGTTGCAGGAAGCAGATTTAGGGTTCGTCCTTATTGTAGATAGAAGAAATGACAAATGGAGTTCTGTCAAAACTGTGCTACTTAAAATATCGGTGAGTTTAAAAACAATAATTTATGAAATGTAATTGGTTTTAACTCTGCTTGCAAAAATAAAATAATTGAAGCATTGGAGAAGGTTTTTTATTTACTGCTTATATGTATAATTTACCTGAAAAAAAAAAATCTTACGAAATATTCATACATTTTTGAAGATTTAATCTAGAAACAAAGTATTTTTTTACATGGTATTAATATTCGTCTTTCAGGGCATTATCAACATTTAAAAGTTGGTAACAATGTGCTGAGAATTATAGTTTTTATTTATTTTTTAAATCTTAGGTAGAGCATATCACGAGTATCACTGTCTGTCATCAGGCATTAGCTGAAATAGACTCCAACAGAACACAAAATGTTGCTATTGTATGCTTATATTGTTTATTTGGGTGAATCACCACCCCTTGGTACAGAATATTAGGAAGCGGAGAAATAAAGAAAAAATTTTAGGAAGATGGTGGTGGATGGGAGGGATATATAATTAGTGGGTGGAATTTAATGTGGCTTTCTGTACATTAAGCTCCCTCCCATCACAATGTTCCACCCCGAACCTTTTTTTTTTTCATCAATAAGTAACCGACCAGATCACAAAGATTAATATAAATGGCAACATGTCTGTTCATTTTGAGATTCATTCCACTCTTTTCCTGATGAACGACAGCGACATCTGTTCTGAAATGCATCAGTATCCTCTGCCCAACATCATGAATATGCTCTGCTTCGTTGTTACCAAACTTTAATGTTTTTTACATAGTGCTATGTCAAGTCCTAGGCTTACTATCCATATGGTCATGTGTCCACCATATGTATGGTATGCTTACTATCCATATGGTCATGTGTCCACCATATGTATACTTACTATCCATATGGTCATGTATCCACCATATGTATGGTATGCTTACTATCCATATGGTCATGTATCCACCATATGTATGGTATGCTTAATATCCATATGGTCATGTATCCACCATGCCATTTCACTTGGGGCCCTGCAATGGTAATGTGTTTACTTAGCAGGCTGTGACCCCAGTTTTGACTACCCAATGATGGGGAAACATTTACTACTGTCTAACAGCTTACTGTTGTCCGGGGATTAATCCCTAGGCCTTAAGACGTTTGCAGTCTTCGGAAAACAGTAGGTTTTGGCGTCATGATCCTTCCTGTCCTTGTTCCACCAAACTCACAAATAAGCAAACAAAACTACAGTAAAGCCTCTCTTAACAACCACCTTCCTTAATGATCACTTTTCTGGCAACTTATTTCCTCACCCCCATAGACCTAATGCTACATTTATCTCCATTCAGAGATCACCTCCCTGAGCGGCTACTTTTTCACAGAACCGATGGTGGTCGCCTTAGGAAGGTTTTACTGTATTTCACTTGATGTTAATTATTCTGGTGAGAGTAACTCTCACATTCTTGGGTCTTTACAAACGACACTATATACAAATTTTTGTATTAAATTGGAAAATTATATTTATATTCTTTCGGAATTTAAATTAAATTGTGATAGAATTTTTTTTTTTTTAATTTCCCTGTACGTTGATGACTTGACACCTGTATGATACAACATAAATCACTTATCTCATTCCATTTGTTACTTACTCCTGTGAAGGGTAATAATATCTTACATCCTTATATATGGAGAAAAAGGCCATTGTTCTTGCCCTCGTTCCTTTAGTAGGTCAAGACTCTCCTGGCTAAACGGAGGGACCCTGATTCGAATCCAGGACGGAGAAAGCATCTCTTTTTCTCCTAAACGAAAGCGGTTCTAGTTTGAGCTTATCTCTACATGGGTGTCGAAAATTAGTAAGTAAAAAATAAATTTACAATGAAAATGCACAAAAACTCGCCCTGGTGTCTTTGTGTGTTGACCATTATATGGCAATTGCTTTATCTCTATGAAGGGTAATAATATCTTATATCTCCTTCCATGTCGACTTTTCGAGACCCCACTGCATATATATATTGCAGAACTTAAAAGGCAGACTCTTTTCTGCTATGATATGCATTGCTTACTTATATGCCCAGTTCAACTTATTTCATTTATATGTCAGTTCGCAATTTGTGCTTAGAATTAAATTTCCTTTGTAGGGCTATTTTCCAGGTTTGATCCATATAGTATTTGTCTTGCGGCCCATAGGGTTTTTCCAGAAAGCTATTTCTGAAGTTAGTAACAAGTTTTTCCGAGAAGAATTTAAATTTAAAGTAAGTGGTTTATTTGTGTTTCCATTAAAGTTGATTATTGTATAATTTCATACGAGACTTGCTATCAATTTTCAAAAATAGTTTAGAAATGGTAATTTCGAAAATCTATTTTCACTTTTAGATAATTGACTTTAGCTTTTAATATTCATTAAAGATATCATACTATTGGCATGAAACTGCTGGATACACATGCCATGGTGTAATGTAAAATTTTAGGGATGGGTTTTCTTGTTTATTCTATTGTTATCATTTATACTTGTTGATTTTCATGTAAATAGTTAAGCACTTATTATAATAAAATAAGCGAGTCCACCGTTTGAGTTTGTAATCAGTGTTTTTTCTTTAGACAATTATGACACAAAAAGTAAGTAAGCGCTGATTTAACACTAGGATTAGATACTGATTTACAGACTTAATCTTAATTATCAAATTAACAGATTATGATGGTAAAAAAATTATGGAAAAAAATGCTATTAAAGCTAGTTTAACTGTTATTTGTAAGAGTATATTATAGCATTATATCTTAATATATAAAATTGGATGATATTGCCCATAATGTTGTAGTGCAAATTATGTATATTACTGTGTTCCTGCACATTATCCGCCATATCACATAAAAGCAAGGTTTTACGTATATTGGAAAATCCCCATATTATATGTTGCATATATAAAAATTGAATATGGCTGATGATTGTTCAAATTCTAAAATCTACTATGCCAGATAATGCACAGGAATACTTTTACCACACAGTCATTTTCTCTGTGCTTTGAGTTAATTTCAATATAGCAATTGCTTTTGGCTCCTATATTTTTCTTCTTTTTAAAACTCCTTAAAAGCGTTATTTCTCTTCTTTTTTAATAGTTAGTGATATGCAACAGTGTAGAAGAATTGCATGCGTATATTGAACCATGCCAACTAACTGTCGATTTGGGTGGGACGATTCTATACAATCATGAAGAATGGATTGAGCAACGTATGGTAATGAAATGCTGTAATTTTTGTAAATATAATTTATTTCATCTGTGTACTGTGAAATCTGTTTATAACGATATTCAAGGGGCTGGGTAGGAAAAGTGATATCTTAGATCTATCGTTATAGACAAGGACGAATAGGACACATTCTGTATCTGTCGGGACTGTTGGCAACTATTCTTGTATTATCGTTATAAGTAGTATAATTATATACGGATTTCAGTGTGTTTTCCAAGTGTAATGAGAGGTAGATGTGATGTGTACTTGCATTAAACTATAGTGTATTAATTGTATCCTCTAGTAATCTGTATAGACTATTATGGGTGCCCGTACAAGTAATTTAAGGTGGGAGGGGGGGCTGAGAAAAATTATTACCTCCTTCTCAAAGCTGTCAAGAATTTTAGTGAATGTACAAGATACCAAAACGCTACAAAAATAATTGATATTGCTTGACAATTAGTAATGAGCTAAAAAGTACCTTATTTTAAAATGTGACTGTAAAACTTTTGAAAGTAAATGCATAGCAGGTTCGGGCGAATCAAATTTTTAAACGGCTAGAGGGGCTCAAGCCCTCCCCCCCTTTGTTTCTCATATGGGTGACCATGTAAACTATGATAGTACTTTGGATATTAGCCATAGGTTTTTGGTCTAAAAAATCCATTCTGAATATAATTGATGGTTGTTTGCTATCAAAACCAAAGTTGAGTTTGGAGGAAAAAAACAATATGCTTCAGATAAGTGTCCTGATTAGTGGGTGTCCTAATTAAACAGAATCTATTCTTGTGCAACTTGATTCATTGTTTTGGGTACATTTTAAATGTTGTTAGGTTATGTAATGAGGCTCTAGTTAGTGCAGTTAAGTTAAATAATATCGTTGGGTTTTTTTTAAATTAATTTAAATGTTTATGGAATAATTTTAGGCTGTTGAAAAATTCACCGTCAACCTCCAAGAAATATCTTCAACGCTACGTGAGATGACCCGGAAATTGCAAGAAACGGAGCTTCCTAATGATGTGCAGTCTACGTTAAATTTGCTCGAGGATCAAGGAGGGGAATATAGGAATCTCAAAGATGACATTCGGACTGCGGCCATACATGGGGCATCTTTGCTTAGTTGTATTAAAAGGCCCTTTTTGCAGGTTATGGCTACAGAAAAGTGTCCCGATGGTCTCATTAACATCACTGCAGTACAAAGGTGATTTTTATTTCAATTCTAAGCACAATATACAAAATGAATGCAAAACAAATAGACGGTTCCAACATTTTACAAAG
>QLNU02014176.1:170762968-170810221 GCA_006491805.2 Dysdera silvatica | reverse complement strand
AATCAATGTTTTAGGTCACGATTACGCCTGTTTTTTCATCTTTACATATACATTGAATTGTAATTTTTGTACGATATTTTAATGAGTTTTTACTGGTTTAGTTATTTTTACGTATTTTTGTCATAACTTGGCAATTTTTAGTAATTCTCAGCTATTTTTCGTCATAGTTTGACAATGTTTGCGGATTTTTAACTATTTTTATATAGCTATTTTATCAATCGTAAAAAAAAAAAAAAAACTTTTTTCAAGGTCAAGGAATGTACAAAAATAGTCAAGAAAAGATCAAGAAAAAGTCAAGGAATTGGCTTTCTTATTTTTAGTAGACATCCTGTTGTGCAACCACACACAACAACAGACACTGTAAAGCTCTTATTATCTTAATTAACGTTCTTTTTCCATTCCATATAATTCCTTCAAAAATATTGAATTATTTTCTTGCTTAACATGATCTCAGACAGAATAATTAGCTTAACATGACCTCAGACAGAATAATTAGCTTAACAGGATTGTTTTTGTTTTTTTTATAGGGCTACAAACGTGAAATGAACAACTCATCTATGAAAGACCTAGTGCCTTCTTCACTTTATGGCAAGGCTGATATCTTGTTCGGCAATATGGAGGATATCTATTTGTTCCACAGCAAGTAAGTTGTGATTTCATTTTGTTGGATTTAGAAATGATGATTTTAATAGTTATGATATATAAACAGTGGCATTGAAAGCAAACGTTAATGGTTTATCTTGGCAGAAAACTATGCAAAACCATCGGGGAAAGGAAGTAGAGCTTGACTTTATATTCACATAATAGTTAATTGATTTTTAAACTGGATTTCAAATGAGGATTTATTATTTTAGGTGCTTTAGCCAAGTTTTTAAAATTATAGGGGTTAGAGGGAACAAGCACATATTATATATATTTATACATTACAATAAATGTAAAATTGCAGTTTATTTCAAATTATCGAGGGGGTTCAGGTACCACAGGTCATAAAGCTCTACAAGTATGATTCTGTGAAAACTTAATTCAGTTTCACTGAATACTACCTATGCGTTTGGAGTCCAAACATCAACGATTGTTTTAATATTAACATTGATATTTAGAGACCAGTATTGTTCATATATCCTTTTGTTTTAATAAGAAAAATTATAGCTAAGAAGCTCTGGTGCTTTTAAAATTAAAACATCAGTGGTTTTAGATTATGAATATTTTTAAAAGTATGCATGTAATGTCCAGTAATCATCGATGTTTTTGGACAATTATTTTTCAAACATCAATGGTACTTCATTGATGTTTCGTTATTGGTGCTCATCCATGGGTGTCGTTGGGTGGGGCAGAGGGGCAACTGCCCCCCCCCCTAGAATTGAAATATATGCAATATTTTTAATACATTAAAAGGTTAAAGTGGTTATTTGTTTTGGGTTAACGTTTGTAAAAAAAATGCCCTTCACTGTAATTTGCCTTAACGATGCCCTCGTGCTCATCTTCAGTAATTTCAAATAACGTCAATTTTCTTATCGTTTCAGTGTCTTCCTAAGAGACCTCCAAGCATGTAGCAGTACTCCTGAATTCGTTGGGAAATGCTTTGTGAACAGGGTGAGTTAAAACTTGCAAAATTATTGATTCAAGTTACTTTTATTCAGGGTCAGATTATCACCTAGACAAACAAGACAAATGTCTAGGGCCTGCGTTTTTTTGAGGGGCCTGACCTGGTGAAAACTCAACGCTACTTCAAAAATGTTGCCTATCAAACCTTATACTAGAAACCTTACACTAGAGCACTAATTTTATCACAACGGGAATTTTAGATATTTTTTTACATTGCATGTAAATATGTTACCTTTACTAATTTTATTTTCAAAGTTTAAAATTTAAATTCCAGAACGGATTTAAATGGCGATTGGATATAGCGAGTATGTTTTTAGTCCCAAGATCCTCATTACATAGGAAGTATTCAAGTATAACGTAAGCATCTTGGGGTGGGGGTTATGTTGTGCTTATTTTCCTATGTTAGCCAATGTTAATTTTTGCTTTCTGAGGTGGGGGTGAAATGGCCAAAATATTGCTTACATGATAATTGAACGCTTCCATACGGGTCTTACTGTAATTACATAGGCTTAATTTAAACTACAAAAGGCCCAGAAAAAAATTGTCTAGCATCCTACAAAACCTTAATCTGACCCTGCTTTTATTTGATACTCAGTACATGCTTATTATTTTTAGCTTTAGTCTCTAGCCTACCAGATATATCATATTTTGTGAATACTTCCTGCTATTTCAAGTTTAAAATTTCTAGGCCAGAATATCTAACTAAATCATCCTGGAACGTCGAGGTTAGCTGCCTTGATATTTGTCATCTTGCTGAAGTGAAAGTGACTAACACTTTGACAAAAACCTGTATCACCTAGAAATTATTCCTGTCTAGTTTTACTTGCAGATTGATAAAGATCATAACTGACTTGATGATGACATCATAAATTTAGCATTAAATATCAGATTCATATCCTTATTACCTTGAAAATTTGCATTTACCCAGGATTACTTGTGAGATGCTCCAGAGTTTAACGTAAATAAATTATATACCCAAGATAATCTACACTTCTCACCATCTCTCAATATTTTATTTATTCCTCCCACCACCTTAATTATTAGGTCTCACTAAATCACTATAGCTCAAATGAAAATGGTGATCTTTCTCATGTGTATATTTCATAATGTTTTCATTTTGATGCTTATATTTTATTTTATTATATCATATGAATTCCTTCTTTGCTGCGTGTGCAATAGCGTAAGATTGTGGATTTCATATGATTTAAAAAGATGAAATATCAGCAGCAAAATTTAAACATTGTGAAATATACATATGAGAAAGATCACCATTTTCATTTGAGCTATAGTGATTTGGTCATTGTGACTCAAATGAAAATGGCGATCTTTCTTGTATGTATATTTCATAATGTTTTTATTTTGCTGCGGATATTTTATTATGTCATACGAAATTCCTTCTTGCTGGTAGTGCAATAGTGTGGATTGTCAACTTGTTTTATTGCTGGTTATGCAATGAGTTGTCTTTGTTCTCTTAATGGTCATTCTCAAGTATTTTATCTCAATTGTATTCCAATCTTATTTTTAATTGTTTGATCATTACTTTTATACTATTTTTTTTTTTTTTCACTGCCTGTAATTCTCTGTATGTGAAGCTATTAGAAGTTAGGGGCTTGTCAAGCAGATATTATCTGATTTTTCTCTTGAATTTCTACAGGGCTTTGCCCTGCAAACTAATAACTAAATAAAATATAGATTTAATTAAGCTATGCAGCTTTTAATTCACAAGTTTCTAATTAACCCTAGTTGAAAAGCCATTATATAGATACATAATATATGTATAATACAGGGTGTCTCAGCACCAGGGTTACAAACTTCTAGGGTAGGGTACACCTAGATGACTCGGAATCACATAGCAATGATGGTCGCAAACCACTCACAGCGCTAGTTCTAAAACCGTCCAGCATGCACAAATATTTACAACCACTGCGTGAAAAGCGCCAGATAAAACTCAGGTCAGCTGCTCAAGTGCATAGATGATTAGGACATCGCATTTTGCGCTTCTCATGCACTGGTTGTCACTATTTGTGCATGCTGGATGGTTTTAGAACTAGCGCTGTGAGTGGTTTGCGACCAGCATTGCTATGTGATTCCGAGCCATCTAGGTGTACCCTACCCCTCCTAGAAGTTTGTAACCCTGGTGCTGAGACACCCTGTATATATATAGATAAAACTTAACTGTTTTGCAATGCTTTCTTCACTGCAAATTAACTCGCATATGAGCGAGCAATATTCGGAATTTTTTTTTAAATGATTTCATTTACAAGAACCGCGTTTTTGACTGTCCAGATAATTCAGCACTTTGTTATTGCTATGGCGAATAATTACATGCACTTAAATAACAATGAAAACATTGCATTTCTGTTATAGAGAGAAGCCTTCCATAAACTTTACACTACTTACTGTCTTAACAAGTCCAAGTCTGAAGCCTTACGTAGACAGTGCGGAGATGACAACCCATTTTTCAAGGTAAAAAATAAGTGTTTATTAAATAACCTTTCATCAGTGACAAAATGTTAGTTGACATGTAATAGTATTACGATAATTATTATCTTCATATTTTTAGTATAATGTTTTCAATATAAAATGTTATTCCAGTGGCCCTTTATTTTCATATTTTTTAATCTAAAAGTAGTATAATTAAAAATATAATATAACTGAAAATTTGATACAATACAATTGGAAATATGATATAATCTGTGGAAGTTGTGTAATTAATAACTGGCATTAGCATTTTATAAACCAATATCTTCTGAAAAAGATTTCCCTTAGTAGAGAAACTTTGCAGTCTAATGCCCATAACCGTAATCGTTAGATTTCTTAGACTGGATCACTTTCTACTTGCTGGTACATGCAATTAAGCAAAATTTTCGTCAGTTACATGTTATTCTATTAAAGTATTTAGAATTAAAATAAAAATGCGGTATTTATTTTATATTTTATCTATTCCATTTTTGTATATGGTGAATAATCACCATATACATGATGTAACACAACTGAGGATTTTTCTTGAAGCAATAAAAGACCTTTTATAGAGAAAATAATTCTCATTATATTGAATACGGGAGTTTTTTGCACTCCAACAGGAAAGAGGTACCGAACATCTTTACTGATGGGTGCTTCTTACCCTATTCAGGAGTTTATGTAACCTTGAGCATTACACTACGTTTTATGAATTTATAATAACGTGGATCAATGTACTTAAAAATGGTTATGTGTGGCAACGACGATTGTGTGTAACCACATTTTTAAGCCGTGTGATGCCTGACTGAGCTTGAGTTCCTTCCAAATACTCTTGTGCCGTGATGCGGAAGGAACCTTGAAGATTGAAATCTAGGAAGTGGTAAAAAATTAAAATAAGGAAATTTCGACCAGGAGAGCAGTGGGCTCCAAAGTACCACATTATCATGGTTACACTATTGGTTAGGGCATCTTCCGCTTTGCAAAAATTAAATCTGTATTTTTATGCTTTTAAACACGTTGATGGCCCTTCAGTGATGCAGTAGTAATGTATTCACCTAGCATGTTGTTATTCTAGGTTCAATTCCCAACTGTGATTTTTAAAAAAAAAATCTAACTAACTATTATTATTTTAGTAATTATTAATGTATTTCAGGAGTTTGATCCCTAGACCTTAAGAGGTTGAGGTCCTTGGGAAAACTTAGGTTTTGGCACAGCATGACCCTCGCTGTCCTTACTGTATAAAATTCAAGAACAAACGTGAAATTTAAGGTCCCTAAATCTCGTTATTGTAAAGTTACTGTAAAAGTTTCTCCCTTGTGTGTTACTTTAACTTACGAAAAAAAAAAAGGAGGGGATTTTGGGACCATAATTGGCTTACAGTGATAAAGTATCTTTCAATGTAATGGTAAATGCATTAAAATGAAGTATTCTTTTAACTAATTTTTTCTTTTAAAGAATGGATAGTATCTCAATGCTTGGCTATTTTTAACACTTACTTGAGTCGATTTATAGCCAAAAGCGTGTGCTTAAAATGTTCTATTAGCAAATTTAATTTACAATAAAACGTGATTTTGTTTTCATTCTGATGACTTCTATGCTTTTTAGGAGTGTCAAAAAAATCTCGGCCATAAGTTGCCACTAGGAGCTTACTTGTTAAAACCTGTTCAAAGGATAACAAAGTATCAACTTCTGTTAAAGGTGAAATTTATACTTTTTTCTACCGTATATATTGTAAACTAAGATAATTTTAAGTCATGATATTTCATTTACTGAATAACTGGTTTCAGACTATGTTTAATCTACTAATAAGAAATATTAATATAATATAAAATATTAATATGAAAATTCTGAGAGAAGAAAGAAGATGAGGAATGTAACTGAAAGTGTGCCGAATAATTTAAACCTGTAACTATGTGCCTACCTACATGCACACACACACACACAGAGAGAGACCAGAGTACACATATGTAATGTGGGATGAACACGTCTAACTTCATTAGTGTACAAATTGTTCATAAAGTGGGAGGATTACAGGACTACAACTCCATATATTCATATGTTTATATATATACAAAATTGCATCTCAATTGGGGATTATGGTCCCCATCACCCCCCACCCCCCTGCATATGCCCATGCACAAATCCTACATAGCATTGCAGACTCGTTACAGCATAGTTTTTAAACCATGCTAGATTCAATTTTATATTATATAAAATCCATACTATATATGCAGTATCTTACTAAATCAAAATCAAGGTACTTAAATCATTTTGAAAAGTTTTAAAATATTATAATAGGACACTGAAGTTCCATATTTATTATTATTGTTAATATTATTAATTACTAAGCAGTGAGATGCTAAACAAGAATACTTTATTTTTAATATTAGGATCTTTTAAAATGCTCTGAAGAGGGCACTGGACATTCCGAACTCCAAGAGGCAGTGGACGCAATGTTAGAAGTTCTCAAATATGTCAATGACAGCATGCATCAAATTGCCATCACTGGATTTTATGTGAGTATATGAAAAGTTGAATGCACTTTTTGCAGCAATTCCTACTAATGATGGATAATTTTTAAACTAGGTGGTCAAAAACATAAGAAACGAAGTTTGGAATAGTGTGATTATTGAGTTCCGAAGCAAGTAAATGTGTTCAAAGTGGAATTGCTTTCATTTCATTATATAGTAAAACCTCTGAATAGAGAACACTATGGGACTTGAGTATTTGTCCACTGTTTGAGAAAATTGGGAGATATCAAGTTTTTATGTGCATAGGAAAGGAGGAGATTTAGGGCTCAAACCCTCCCCTCCCCTTGTCTATCAAAACACATTTTTTCTAGAGCCAAATCACATGACTGCCCTTAAAGTTATTTGAGCCCTCCCTCCCTCCCTCCCTCCATAATTTTTGAATTTCTACTCTACTGCAAGCATTGGGACTAGCAATTGGAAAAGTGACAGTTAAATAGAAGTATCCACTATTTGGTGTCCATTAAGGAGATTTTACCGCATTTAGTTCCTTTATTTTATTAGGTATCATATTTGGCTTATATTCACAGGCACATCACACTTTCATTCGTAGCAAATTATTCCAGAATCTAAAATACAATAATATTTTGTTGTTTTCTGTTGTCCTGCAAGGTTTTTGATTCTTCCGTTGATTTGTAAATCCACTTACCTTGGAGCTAATAATCCCACCGAAGAAAAAAATTAATGTCCATTATTACAAGACAGCATGGGAAGATATGCCAAAGTCCTGCATGGACAGTAGTGATACAGTGGTAACACGTTCACTTCATATGCCATTTTTCTAGGGTATGACTAAACAACGACGCCAAATGGTCATAGGCGTGCACAGAAAGTAGTTCATAAAGGGGGATTACAGGCTCAGTGAGGGAGGTTATAGAACTATAATTCCATATGTTCATACATAAATCTACAAAATTTGATCACAGTGAGCGGGTTATAACCCTCACCAACACCCCCCCCTCATACACCAGTGTCAAAGAAAAAAAATGCTTACTCACTAACTTCTCATTGTAGTGTGCAGGCTCCTTCCCTAAGACTTAAGAGGTTCAAATTACTCAGAAAACTATAGATCTTTACAAATAAGGCTGTCTCCAAAGGGTACACGCCGTGTGCACCAGATACTCTCAAGAAATTTTGAAAAATACCGAGTATGCGTGCCACATGCTCTCAAGAAAGTTTTTGTATTTGCTGGTTTTGGGGCAACTTTCAACAAAGTTCGGCTTTTTTCTTTTTTTTTCTAGTCATTTACAAACTTGAATGGAAACAAATGAGGAAAACCCCCTGAACCCCCAAGCCTCAAAATAATCTTTTGCGTGCTAACAGGAAAAGAATGAAAAACTGATGACAGTTACAACTGCCACCTTGGGCTTGGATAGGCGATAAACGACCAGTCAAATGCCAGTCAGCTCGGCGCTGTGACGTCACCAAGTCCAGTTACCCCGCAATTTCAATACTCTTTAATTAAGACAGCACTGCATACTCTCAACAATTTTCTTCAGAACAGCCCTCCTGACAGATGACGTTTACAAGAAAAATAACAGAAATTGTTATATTTTAGGTTACAATTTGAATTTTTTTTTCTGAATAAAGAAGTTCAACCTTCCCATCATATATGCTGTTGAGAAGAACCCGGGGAAATTCACTTTCAAGAAATAGACAGGAATAACATTATCCATTCAGAGACTTAAGTAGTTTACTCTGCTCCTTGTTCCAATCATTGGACTAGGGGTCTCGGGGGACACAGCTGTATTCTCTGCCTCAATGCTCTCATGGTATCAACCCTTTTCTGGAAAATATCTAGCCATAAGTACTCTAAAATTTATCTCCCGTATATTAATAATCTTCGCTCCCTAGAGTATGAGGGTTTCACAGAACTACAGTTGGAAAACCATCATTTTTGAAGAATTATTTGAAGTATTAATTTTGTAGTAATTTGATTAGACAGCATTTCGTTTCTTTGTAGGGTAATTTAACTGACTATGGAAAGCTGTTATTACAAAGTGCATTTAGCGTGTGGATGGAGAGGAAAAAAGAAAGGATACGTGAATTGCGCTTTAAACCACGGTCACGTTATATTTTTTTATACGAACAACTTGTTCTTTTCACAAAGAAATATGGTAGAGATGAAACTCCTAGCTATGCCTTTAAAAATGCTCTTAAGGTAAGAGACTGAGTTTTTTGATGTGCGTTTTAGTAACTTGATATAACTTTCTATATGTTGAATTATTCAAGAACACTAGAATTTTAAAAGAAAATGTATATATTTTTAATCATGTTTAAAACCATATACATTAAGTTCAGAACAGTCTTCATTTTGCACCCAATAGGGAATGTAAATGTAATACATTCATTTTTTACAAAATTTCTAGCTCAATTGCATGCATTTGAATATTTAAGTGCCCTGTGGTGGCACAATGTGGCAACATATTTTCCTAGTACACCATTAACTCGGGTTTGACTCTCAACGGGGGAAAAAAAATCTTACTCAGAGATCTCATAAAGATCGCACTGCTCACTGTAGTCCAGGGTTTGGTTCCCTAGGCCTTAAGAGGCTCAGATTCCTCGGAAAATTGTAGGTCCAGAGGTTCAGATTCCTCGGAAAACAGTAGGTCCTGGCGCAGCATGACCATTGTAGTCCTTGAGCCATAAAACCACAAACAAACAAACAAACGAATATTTAAGTAAGACCATTCTTTTACATCACACTACAATTTTTTAACAGAGAACCTTTTAATGATACAAAGCTGAAATCATTGTTCGAAAAATTATCTACTGTTAAATATGTGAAAGGAAATGTAAATGACTTCTTAACCCCCAAAAATGTAGATGGCGCCACTATATTTTATTAGACTTAAGGATAAAATGCTAAATTAAAACTTGGAGAAGGGGGGGAGAGATAGAGAGAGATCACAAAGAGAGCAAAGAGCTCATGATTTTCTTAGAAAGGTAGAGGCAACTTTGCCCAGAAAAAATGCAAGAAATAAAACATGAAGGGGAATGATCTTAAATATGATGATTTTCTTAATAATTTTTTAATTAATCAACATTTCTTGTTGACTTTAAACCTTTTCTGTCTCTCTCCCCCATTTGGTTGCTATTCTAAATAAAAGCATAGCCATAATTTCACCAAAAGTTTATGTTGTTTTTTGCCAATATATATATTGTTCTATAATAACTCAAAAAGTGTCGCAGCGATCTGCAATACAAAAAATCTTATTTCAAAAAATGTGATTTATTAGATAATTTCTTAGGAAAAAGCACTTTTTTTCAATATTAATTTTTTATTTTTCCTAAATTTATTTGCAATCTTTTCATAATTCCTCTTGAAGCAATATTTTGGTGCAACATGACTGTTGTAGTCCTTGTGTTAAGGTTCCGTGGTACCGAACTCCTTTGCTTTATCTGTTTTGGATAATGACTTTCATAGAAACTAAATTTAATATATATTATTATTTAATGCTTAAGAAGCAAACTCTTCAAAATATAGATGTTATAATCAATGGTCGACTTTTTTTTACACATTTGTTATTTCATAATTTCAGACTTCTCAAATAGGTTTAACTGAAAACATGAAAGGCTATAGAGGCGACAAAAGGAAGTTTGAACTTTGGCTGCATGGTCGTTCACAAGTATTCATTATTCAGGTTCGTAAACTATTTTTCATTTCCCATTAATGGCATATTTTTTAAAACTGGTTACAACTTTAATCATTCACGCAAAATGACACATCCATAAATAGCATTTACGTAAAAGAAATGAGTCGATTTATTTACTAATGTAGTGCTTTATTTCAAGAACATTAGGAGTAGGAGTACAGTCATGCTTCAAACACTGAAAGCAAACAAGAGTCTTTATACAACAAAGAGTCTTTATACCTGAAATTTCAATAATGCGGCTTCGCTTAAGATGGCTCTCTCATTAGCGCAAACAAATCTTTTTTCCCCTGATTGAGGCTATGTATATTCAATGTTAAAGATTCTGTTTAATGTATATGGCTCATCTAATAACGTGGAAAGAAACTTTATGCAAAGAAAAAAATACGTTTTCCAGAAGAAAAAAATTTTAGGAGGTATCGAAAACAATATGATTTTTCCACCGGGTGTGATCACCTGTTTGTAAAAAAAAAAAAAAAGAAACCTTCCAAATTTTTTTAGATTTTTTTTTATACGTCATGAAGTAAAAGTAAATGAGTTTCCACACTGTATGCAAGTACTAATTTTGTTATAAATTTTCCGGAACATTCGTTTATAATACATTATTTTGTTTTAGTAATTTATTCGTTTACATTATGTACTGCATTACTATATAAGTTATTGATGAATAGCCTGAAATTTTAGCTAATGAAATTTGCCCTCTGCTTCGTGTGGATTTCCCTTTGTATGTATAAAAATCAGCAGTCCCTAACGATCTGCAGTAACAAGATTTCACTAGTTGTAAAAATTTTACTAGTTATAACAAGATTTCACTGCATTTAATTACATATTTCTAAATTTCAATGGCATCTGAGTTTGTTTACAAAAGCTCTTGTTTCTTTGTGATAATGCACAGTGTCTGTGATGATATACATACTTTTGTGGGGGGGAAAAAAAGGTTTGACCACCCCGGGCACCATGCAGGTTTAAGATATCAATTTAAAAAAGTTTATAATATTCCTAAAAATGAAATAACCTTTATAATTATTCAATAATTTAACGAGTTCTTGAATTTTTAGGCCCCTTCGATCGAGGTTAAAGAAGTTTGGGTGAAAGAAATTAAAAAAGTTTTGCTGCAACAGTTTGAGCATCTCAAAGGTAAATGTTTGGCGAAGTTTTTTTATATGATTGTACTTTAAGACAATATACTGATAGAAGTGTGTGTACTCCCCCTTATAGCAAAAAGAACGATTACTCAGAGATCTCATAAAGATCGCACTGCTCACTGTAGTCCGGGGTTTGGTTCCCTAGGCCTTAAGAGGTTCGGATTCCTCGGAAAACAGTAGGTCCCAGCGCAGCATGACCACTGTAGTCTTTGAGCCGTAAAACCAAAAAGCAAGCAAACATGCTCTTTTCTACAACATTCTGTTAGACAAACATTATAACCATAATGTTTTAATTATTTAGAAATTTTTAACACTCATCTAAAACAAGCAACACTAAGGACAGATTGCACTAAAAAGGAGGCAGTTAGGGTCCTTTCTTTCCCTTGAAAAATATATGTGCACTGAGATGTATTTGTACTTTGTACTATTTGTAGATAAGTGGGATTTTCTACAGTGAAGCAATATACAAACTGATCTTAGTTTGCCACTATTGAATCTTCATAAAATATGGCCTAAACCATGGGTCAGCAACCTATGGCATGCATTCCAAACGTAGCACTCGGACCAATTTTTATTGGCATGTGGGATGAACTTACAACGAAAAAAATTCCGAATATGGTTGTTAAATTAAAAAATCAACTCCATTTATGTTAAGAGTTTGATAATAAAATAAACATACTCAACTTAGTAAGTTACGGTTAGCGTGTGGATTGATACTGATTTATGAAATTTTGTTAGCGTCCCCAGACATTTCATCCCTGGATTTCTCACCCCCTGTAAATAATGAGCAAGATACGAAAATGTAAACAATACATCTAATTTTTGAACAGTAGAACCCCAGTTAACCAAACTTCACCAAACTGAAATGACCTTTTATGAATTTTTAATTATTTTTAAGTGGACACTTAATAAAAACACAGTATAGAAAGCCATTTCATTTAAGTGAAGTTCGGATAGCTGGGGTTCCTTATAAACGATTTCCACTGTATAAAAGTTATTGCCAAAAAATATTGAACGAGTGTCCAGTTAATTTAAAAACAAAATGTGTAGGAAGTTATTTTGGCTAAGCAAAGTTCGGAAGACAGAGATTATACTGTTAAAAAATTGGGTGTATTATTTACATTTTTGTAGCTTACTCGTTATCTACTAGGTGTGAAATGCTGAAGATCACTTTTCCGGATCCCAATTATACTACAATTTTACTTTGGCACAACACCATTACACCATTAAAAGGCTGCTGACCCATGATGCATAAATGGATTTGTGTGCTAAATTTTTATCTGTGCGAGATCAGAGAAGTTAATTCACGGAATCTACCCATAGGAAAAATGTGTGTTTACCTGTGCATTAAGTGGTTACTGTCACCTTCAAAGTAATCCCTTCACACAGCTAGGTATTTAGTTAGACATCGTTGCTGTTGCTGGAAATGCATCTGAAACTCCGTTTCTGGAATATGTTCTAGTTCTTTTGTTACATTAAACTGGGTGTGAGAAATGTCTGTAAATCTTCGTTGGTTCACAGTTTCTATTTTTGGAAAGAGATACTAATCACAAGGGAGTGAGTGGGGGGGGGGGGCAAATCAGGTGAATGGTGTAGATGAGTAAAACTGGTGATTCCTTGGCCTTGAAGTATTGAATGCTAAGTGCATCATGATGTCTTGGGGCATTATCGCAGTAGCGATTCTAGACAAAAAAAATTGGGGGCACAAATTCCTACCCATGCACATAGGCAATATAATAAAATCTGGTTCTATTTGGGAGGCCATAGCACCCCTTGCCCTAGACTGCCACTGGGCATTATCATGATGCATAATTTTCTCATCAAGCCACAGTTCGGGTTTTTTTCCTTCAAAGAGAAACCCCATAACCTTTTCATAACTCGTTTAATTTCTTAAACAAAATTATGCATCTAATTTTTCCTTCTTGTAGATGAAAACCTAAAACAACACTCAGACAAGATCCAAAAATTAAGCTTTATAAATGGTGTGTGCACTCAAGTACCTACTATTGTTTCGCATAGGTAAGTTCTTTCAATTTTAATTCCTTTTAAGTCATAAATAACAGACGATGGGGTATTTGTTGCTTATGATCATTTTACTGAATATCAAATTGAAATTTAACTTCACAGTTATTATTATTTTTTTCTATAATTCTTTAAACTGACCCGCTTTAAAATAATTCGATGGTTGATCTCTTATTAATAGTCAGTCTCCTAGTAACCTTCCATATATTGCAGTAAAGGGCCTCTATTACAGTGAGTTGAGTTTCGGACCCTTCCCACCCTTTAATTACTAAGAAAATAGAATGTATCCTTTTTCACTTATAAATGCATATAAAAGATTGATTACATATTTACACTTTATTATTTAATTATATATTTTTAAGTATATAATAGATCAAAGCTTAAAAGAAATATGAGACTAAAGTAAATATACAGTATACACATTCGCTATTAAATACATTAAAATGAGAAACACCAAAAGAAAGGAAGACGTTCTGGCCATAACGTATATTTATACAACTGAAAAAAAAAAAGAGTAGATTCCTACTACAGTAACATCATATCTCTGTATGTTTACATAAAATTTAAGTAAAAATTTTCAGTAAAGAAGTAGAGAGTAATAGAAAAACTTGTAATGGGGGCTCCCTTTCTGGTAGAATAATCAGAGTTCAACTCTAACACAAAGTATGAGTAAACACACACCTATCCAATAGTCATTATTGTGTAAGTTTTCAAAATCGTTGGGGAGCCCAAGTATGTATTATATATATTACAATACATGTAAACATTCAATTTATTGGTGGAGGGGGCTTATATTGTTATACACCTATACCTTGAAAAAACAAGACCTTTCTTGTCCTTTCATTATTAAAATTCAAATAATAAACTAACTCTGGTAATATTATTTGACGTAATATGCAAAATCACACACTCAGATACTGTACGTTAAGGGTTTTTTATGAGTATGTCCCAATGAATTCACAATGACAATGGAAGGCTAGTACTGTAGTGGTGTTGAAAAGTTTAGGGCAGCTTTTACAAAGGTAAAAGAGTGTGTGTACGTTCATCTAAAATGTACTATGTCCTCAGAGTTTTTAAAAAGCAACACAATATTTATGCATTTGTTTTAGGTCAAGAAGTAGTAGGAGTAGTGTAAGTTGGCACAATGGACCAGCATCTTATCGCTCTGTGAATACAAAACCACATGCAGAATTGGGACGGCGAGCAACTTTAGCTTCTTTGCCATATAAAACGGATGAAGGTAACGTTTGTGCTACATATGCTGACAGTCATGATGATGGCTGGTCGAGCACAGATGATTTTTCGGAAACTGAGAATGAAGATGATGAAGGAGATGTATTCATCGTTACTTCAGAAGTATGCATAATATTAATATAGTTATAATAATTTAATAATTGCAATTATTACTTCAACCTCAATGGCAGTTATGGAACAAGTTTAAAACCATATAAAAATCGGCCAGGCTATGCATACTTAATGAATAGTAGAATTTTATTATTCATTTCTTGCTTTTATTGTTTAAAGGTCGGTGGCCGATACGTCGCACTTGGAGATTATGAAGCCGTGGATATTGGAGAAGCAACTCTGAAAGAAGGTGATACAATAGAGGTAGAAAAAATCGGCTGTGCAGGTTGGTGGTTTGTGCGAGTACTTGACAAAGGGAAAAAGGGCTGGGTTCCCGCATTTTACTTAGGACAGCCTAATGGTAAAAGTGGTGGATCACATTCTTCACCATCAGTAAGCAGTCAAGGTATTACAGTTAAACAATCTTTCAATTCAGCATAATATATCAAAATTTATGCAATATTTAAATGATATTATGGTGTTTAATCTGAATGTATTCATTCTTTTTTTTTCTTTTTTTTTTTTACTTCCCTTTTCACATTCTTTGCTCGAGAATTTAACTATTTATGCTTTATGTTTCACTAAATATCTTGAAAATAACGCAAACTCAGCATATGAACCAAAGTGAGAATTTAGCTTCGATATAAACAAGATAAATTATTAATTTATATCTTATTAATTATTAATCTTATATATTATTAATTTATCTCGGGGCACTGCACGTAGTCTCACCTTGTAGCGCATAGTCACTTTACTATACCTATACATCACGTTCATACATATAGCTCTCTCCGTTCGACAGTTATCTGCGTGTATAAGGACTAACTAATTTACCTTAAGATAAATTATTAAGTTAAGGTAAATTAGTTAGTCCTTATACACGCAGATAACTGTCTAACGGAGAGAGCTATATGTACGAACGTAATGCATAGGTAAAGGAAAGTGACTATGCGCTACAAGATGAGACTGCGTGCAGCGCCCCTAGCGGAAAAATCCAGAACTTCTCAGAAATTCAGAGCTGCTATCTCGAAGGCAACTTGAATGATCATACTATACATAATTATTTTTGAAGTCATAATTGCATTTTAAATTAATGACATTGGTTTGATTAGAGCATTTGAAACGCATATCAAACCAAACATAAAAGGTGGCTTTTGTATAGTTTAGGTAGTAACGATAGATTTGTGGAAGAATAGCAGTATTTAGATTACTTTCACTTTGGTAGTGATGCATCAGTAATGTAAATTCTATCAAGTTATGGCTCCAATATGATAATCCTACATCCAAGCACATAGCTAGAAGGGACTAAGGATGCTTTAACCCCTCCCGCCAAACGAAAACAAGAGTTTCTTTTAATTTGAAACAATCTAATTTTTTTTATTTATTTAAATAAATCGAACACTGGTATCACTACGCCAATAAACGTTGATTTATATTGTTGTTTAATCTAATTATTATTTAGTTAGAGATCTAGTGAGAAATAAGCTACACACACACATACGCACACAATGGGTCAATCTTGGTCTGTCCTTATCTGTGGTCTCTAGCTACGTCCTCACACACACACATTCTTAATTAGAGTCTTAAACTTAATTAATCATATTCCAGAAATTATAAGTATGTTTCTTTACACCTGTGATATCTTCCATGTGGATTTGCTTTCTAAAAAAAAATGCCATTTTATTTATTGCAGATTCCCTGACAGGATGCCTATTGCATGGTTCAGCTAACAAGACTATTGTCACTGCCCTTGAGTCAATGCCAACCTCATAGAATGCTGTCTAGAGACGAATATTTCCATGAACAACAGTCTTCAACTACTCTTTACGCGACTTCTTCAACTGCAAATTGAAATTTCTTAACTCTAACTGTAGGTTTTTTAAGATAAGACTTTTGCATTGATAATACAGCGTAGTCAGTAATTTTTACTCTAAGCTGTTAACGATGCATTTCTCATTACAAACCAAAATGCTGAAGTTAACGCAAACTTAAAAGAAAGTACAAAAAATAAACCATTGGAGAAAGTGTCAATTTGGTGAGAAGGTGAAACTTCTGTGATTCTTTTTTTCCTCTCAAGCGTTTTCATACCAAATATTCTTGAGAAATTAGGTAAGAACGCAGCATATTATAGCTGTTGAGATGTTGCAAACTTTTACATGGCTGTGATGCTTTGTTTCTGTGATGTAGGCCAAGTAATGATACTTGTCAGAACATGAGTTACATGCTTCTTCTTTCTATTTAGTTTTGATATTCCAAGTGGGTGTTGGCAACTAATTATTTTCTTCTTACACTATTTTACCCCCCACCCCATGCATACACACATACAAAAAAAAAGCATAATGGCGCTTTACCAAAGCTATAAATCTGTAAATTCCGCTGTTTGAACCGAAGGTCGTTCTTGAGATTGCTTACTTGTTAACTGTACTTTAACAAGGTGATAAAACTGTATTCCTCACCTAAATGGTTGGCATATCTGGATTTTCACCCACCTATGTTAAAGCAGACATAAAAAAAAATTTAGTTCCACTTTTTTCAAAACTAGAAATCTGAAGATTCATGGTTTTAACATAATGATTACAGTTTTGTTTAAAAGCTATGCGTAAGTAGAAAATTATCACATATGGATATATTAGAAAGGTGTCACATATAATTTTAAAAAAAAATTATTTTTATAAAAATTGTTTTACAGAGGAGGGGTTCATAATTTTATATTGCTATGGAAATCAGTGTCTTTACCAAAAATATTATGTAACATTTCTGAGAATTTTCTAGTGTGTTCAGAGAATCTGGTTTGAACATGCAATAACCCCTGAATATTGTGGGTATTATAATGTGGGCTTCAGATAAAAATTTAACCAAGATTATCATCTTATGCTAAAAATATGTTGATGTAATTTTGTACTATTGATAATTGGCTATGCTGTGAAGTTTGAACTTTGAAAATACTTGAAAGTGTGAAAGTAGTTTTTCGGAAAGAAAATTATTTAACTAATTGTTGACATGAATACATATTATCCTCTTTCTAAATAACAATCAAAATTTGTTTTGGAGATTTTAAACTTTTCCATCGCATATTTCTTAGCTAATTTTAATGTCTAAGTAATAATTAATAGATTTAATAAATTTCATTATTAAAACCTTTGTTCTTAAATTCGTAGACAAAAAGTAACAATATTAAAAATTTTGCACAATATTTATTTAAATATACATGTCTATAAGGTGTATGTGTTTGACATCTGTTTAAAGGGAATTGCTTTTCATCTTAGGAGCAATGTGGGAAATTATTTAATATAATTAAATCGAGTCCTATGCCCGGAACCTTATATATTTCATTAAACAATTTTTGAACAAAATAAAATTACGATTTATTCTAAATTTTAAAGTCATTTCATTTTAAAATATAACTATAAAAATTTGTTTTACATATATAATAGATTTTTTTTTCCTAAATGCGCATATTTTTCACCAAAATTAAACATTTATCTTTTACCTTTTTCACATTTTTCTTTACTGTCCGATAGACTTCCTCACTTTTACTTTTCAATGTTCAAAATTTTCACCTACATGAAGGGATTGTCTAGATCAGAGGTGTGGGAACATTTTCATTATGGCAGGCCATATTAATAGAAACCTAAAGTTAGCTGTAATCTAAGAAGACTGCATGTTTTAAACGTATCAATTCGGCCCTGTAATTCTGGCGCAGTGTATTGAAATTGCCGTTCACTTTCTAGTACGCATGATAGGTTCGACTCAACGAATACACAAGAACGCTTACTCAGAGATCTCATAAAAGATCCTTTTCTCACCACTGTGTGGTGCGGGGTTTGGTTCCCTGAGCCACAAATGGTTCGGATTCCCTCGGAAAACAGTGGGTCCAGCATGACCACTGTAGTCTTTGAGCCCATACTGAAAACCACAAAACAAACAAACAAACGTATCAGTCAGTTAGGAAAGATTATTTCGTTAAATTTTCTTTTGTATTTTAAATATGTTTTTGAAGGTTATAATAAAAATAAAAACAGCTGAACAAAATCATATATTAGTAAAAATAAAAGGATTTTTCTGCAAAATGTATATCCACCCAAAGGGCCACAGTTAATGGCTTAAAAGGCTGCATGTGACCTTAACATTGCAGATTCCCCACCCTTGATCTAAATATTTGTATGCCAAATTCATACTACTGTCGCCAACATGATAACCCAGCATGATTTCCATGGATCGCCAGCAGTCCACCGACTGAGTGTTAAGAAACACTGCTCTAAAATATTAGTTTGGGTAATTTTTCATCAGTTCATTCCGATTTAAAATCGCACCTAGTGAATTGGCGGTGTGCAGGATCTAGGCATAGTTTAGTTATTTGGTATAAAGCTCATAGGTGTACACAGAAAGTTCATAAGTGGGGGCGGGTTATAGGCTCAATGCTAGTTACAGAGCTACAGCTCCATATATTCATATATAAGTATACAAAATGTTATTGCAATGGGAGTTATAACTCCCATCAACATCCCCCTGCGTATGCCAGTGACGAATCTTGTCATACTGAAATCCCTATAATAACATTGTTTAAATTGTGCCCATTTGTCGCACAAGAACCCATAAAATTAAAAGTACAAAATAGACATTTTTACCATAATTTATGTATCATATTTATGGATATGTACTTAATTGCCATCACCCCATAATGTATTACTGATGTCAGTATGTCTATGACACTAACATTGTCATTATATTAGGTATCTTTTATGTAATCGTTCGTATAACTTTTGTCTATATTACTCAATTGTTACTCATTAAACGCACTGTAAGTACAAGTCACAAGAAGTTAAATGTTACTCAGTATTGTTCAGTCATTATTTGTTTCATACACTCATTGTATTAATGCCAGTTTATATAATATTAGAGAAAAGTACTGGGTTATTCTGTCACATATAGAGTTTTAGCATAGATTTAATTCTATTAATTTGCTACAAATGTACAAAAATCGGGTTGGAAAATTAACGTTGGCAGATTCCAATTAAAAAATAAATAAATAAACAAACAAATAACATGTCAAATCGTTCTGTTACTGATAATCTACAGACACATTGCTTTATAATATTTTTACATATATTTAAGGTCGCAATGGAGTTATAGAATTTTCATTTACAATAGTTGTCACTATCTTGTACATATCCTTCGTAACTGGTACTAATTTGGTTTTGAAATTAATAGTTTTAACCTTTTGCACTTAAAACACCCTTTTCCTTATTCCTTTTCTTCCCTGTGGTAACTCAGTGGTAAAAGGTTTGTCCACAATACAAAAAAAAAAAAAATCTGTACTCGCTTCTTTGAAATCTATAAGATGATGTCTGTGTTGGGTATTGTGGACCAATTCTGTGGCTTCTGTATTCTCGAGATGTTATGCTGTTTGCTTCCATTGGCGGTATGTGAATGACATCGTTTACAATATCTGTATGTCCTCTCTTTTTGGGCCCTGTGGTGACGCAGTGTGGTAACGCATTCGCCTAATGCGCCGTTTACTCGGATTCGGCTCTCAACTGTGCAAAAAACACTTACTCAGAGATCTCACAAAAGATCACGCTGTTCACTGTAGTCTGGGGTTTGGTTCCCTAGGCCATAAGAGGTTCTGATTCCTAGGAAAACAGTAGGTCCCGGCGCAGCATGACCATTGCAGTCCTCGAGCCGTGAAACCATAAATGAAGCCTCTCCTTTTGATGAATTGCAAACCAGAATTATTTACTAAGTTGCAGTGCAAGTACTAAAGAACACCTGACTAAAAATTAATTACCACTTTTAAAAACTTACATATCACAAAAGGCCACAAATGTTAAAATTGTTTAGCATTCTGCAGGATTGGTTCTATAGGTATTAAAGCATTTTGAGTTACACACTTTCATACTCTGTAAGCAGTTTTTGTTGCTATCAATTTAAGAAACATTTGGTTATAGAAATCCTGAAGTAATTTAAAACCATCTTATATTTAAAGGGTATGGTGTAGGAGTAGACTATTCTTAATGTGATTTTTTTTTTAAATAAAATCAATTGCTATTTCATTGCATATTTTAAATTTTGTCATACAGATATATGGATCTGTGTAAAAAACAATTCAATTATGAAAACGATTGCAAACAAATTTTATTGAGCGTAAGAATATCTTGATGTTAAACTCCTGGAAAGTTAATTTTTTATTAATGCTTTGCAAGTTAGTGCATCAATTAGTATAGTAGAAGACCTTTCAACAGTAGCATTCATTGTTCGCTTATAATTACAGAATATCCGAAAATTTTAATTTCAGTGAAGGTTCACATTTTCTAATTTCTTTTAAATATGGGCTTTTCTAAAGAGCTTTTCTGCATAGAGAAAACAGATTTATTACAAGATTAAAATTTGTCATGATACCCATTGTTTCTTATCCTTTAATTTTTCTATCCCAACTATCATAACCTGTAAAAGATGCAACTAAATATGTCAATACTCATTTGAAATGCTTTTACAATACTCTTAAAAAAAAAGCAGAAATTCTGCTAAAAAAATTTTTTTTAATTATAATTATTGATATTCAGCCAGCTGACTAGGATAATTATATTCAATAGTAATGCGAAAATGTTATGCCATGCAATCCTTAATATCAAATTAATAAATTATTAATAATTTATAAATTATCATGGAGGTCCATCTTATGTTCTACTAACTATTGTGAGTGCAAAAAGTTAAGATACTTTACTTAATTAGTATTCATAGAAAGAACTATTACAATGCTTTTGTTTCATGAAATTTGAAATATTATGGAAACTATTTACCTCTTAATTAATTGTATAGAGTATCCTGATTTATTTTGGATTGCAAAATCTGGAACAAATATGATTATACTAATGTTAAGGTATTATTACCCTCCGCAGGGATAACACAATTGCCAAATATGGTCAACACAAGAAAGCCTCCGGGGCGAGAATTTTGTGAGTTTTCGTGGGGGAATTTATTATACTATAATTTTTGCCACCCACGTTTTAATTACAGCTCAAACTAGAGCTTGTGTAATTTTGGAGAAAAAGAGACCCTGGTTCGAATCCAGGATGGGGAAAGCGTCTCTTTTTCTCCAAAATTACATAAGCTCTAGTTTGAGCTGTAATTAATACGTGGGTGGCAAAAATTATAGTATAATGATTATACTAATTAATAATTTTCTGGACCTATTAACTTTTTAGTTACATATTTGTTCTCTTTGTTGATATCTGTTTTTGTTGTTATGGAAGTATGGTAGTTCCATGTATGTTACACTGTTGTATTGTTAAATGTTGAATGTATATTTTGTTGGCAGTTGAAACCAGTATTATTGTATTGTTTGTAAATAGGGAATTTATTGTTTTTTACTCGTTAACGATATTATATATCATAGTGGCAATATTTATTATGACATGTGAATTATGACTATTATATAAAGATACTTAAAAACTCATTAACCAAAATTTGCTAGGAAAGCATTGGTAAGGGCTATTAACCTATTAGGTTTCAATTTGTTGTTACGCTTGGTTTAGATGGTAAAGAGAAACGCTTTTCCCACAAGATGTTATTGCTTTTGAACATAATGGAAGCTATGGACTTAATCACCAGTTTATATGACAAAGACACGTTAACGACGCATGTAAATATTCTCTTTATCCAAGCAACTGTTCTATCCACAAGAGGTAATCCCCGCATGTTAGCTGTTACATCCTTTTTTCATGAATATGTATATTCATTTTGATTATATGCTAAGTTTATTTTATACAAAGTTGCAAAACTATCTTTGCAAAAATTGTTGCCAAAATGTTATTTATTGCGAAGGTAACTTTTAATCAAAATTAAATTATCTCCAATTTAATATTGTTAATACAATCTTATTTATAAGATTTTTCAATTTTTTTCATTTTGAATTTCAATTTTTTGCTTTTTCTAAATGTATACATAAACGTGATATTGAAATTCCTTCGAGATTTCAGTTCGATGAACACCATCTTTAGCTGTTTTTGCTTATAATTTCGCTAATAATAATTTTAGCACTGAACAAATACCCTAAAGCAGCAGCTAACAATGTTAATCTTGCTGCAAAAGTTTACCTGAAACGATAAAACAAAGAATGCTTAAAAACAAGGGGCACACATTTTTCTTTGAGTTCTAGAAGCAAACCGTGATAAAAAAGAGGAGCATGGCAAGTTTTCCGTAGGGTGAAAACTTTTCTATGTTTATCTTGATAATTTAAGTTTTGTAAAAGGAAAGTAATTGTAGCACTTTCTTTAAATTATGCCCCATAACCTTAGAATAATAAATGATTATGGAACTAATTTAAAAACGTCACAACATTGCTATTATTATAAATAATGCATATGGCTGTCACCAGACATAAATTATTAATAAATTAATAAGTTTGAACCATGGGAAATTTCATACGTATTGACACTGCAGGGGAAATTTTTTTCAGAAAATGCAATATATAAAAATGTTAAATGTTTGACTCTTTAACATTTATTATGTGTGTAATAAATGCAACAGCGTTTTTGTTTTGCTTAATAATTGGTTTTTGTTTTCATAACTATTTTGTCTTAGAGATTTCTTTTTTCTGTAAAGTACCTTGAATCGTGATGTGGTTAATTTGTAATATTTAAGTGTGATAATATGCTATCGCAAATGTCTAATTAATAGATAGTTATTGCAATGGTTGGTGATAATTATAATAATTATTGATAATTACAATAATGGTCTATTACTATGATTATTTATGTTCCTGTGGATTTAGATTCATGCCTAAACCCGTTGACCATAAGGTGAAACAAAAATTATTTATTTTTAATGGGAAAATACATGAAGTTTAAAAAAATCATTATTAGTATGATTTGTTTACTAAAAATTTCATTCTTCAAAAATCAAAACTTTCATCTGAACTCAATTTATTTTTAAATTTTACCCTATTTGTTTCTACAAAATAAATAATTGGTACTTAATAAACTAATATTTATTTTTATTAAAATTAAATTTCCCTCATTGTTACCGAACAAAGGTTTAATATTAAATGCCTTTCCTTGGGATAATTAGCTTTAATAGCATTTTCTTCCAGTAATGCGTTTACAATTCGTTATTTGCAATGACTCAATGCAAGCCTGTGGTGGCTATCATGAGAGTTATCTGGATTTGGTTCCAACAGATATCTTGTGCTTCCCACTTTCTTTTTACTGATCTGTAATCTGGGGTTTGATTCCTTTGACGAGGGAAGTTCATTTTTCCCCTGGAAAACTGGGTCCTGATACAACATAACTTTAGCTGTCCTTGCACCGCAAAACACAAATGACTCCATGTTTTGCTCATATCAATATTAACAAATTCCTATCGATTCTTCCAAATTCATATAAAATTAATAGAATTACATTATATGATAATGCTGTTTTGATCTATGTTTTTTTAGTCATTTTAAATTTTTAATTTCCTCTGCTTAGCTGTTCTTGCTTTGCCCTAACTTTCCTCACCTTATCTACTTTTTCTTCTGCTTTGCTGTTTCCTCATTTCGTTTACGTGATGTGACATTGGCAATATCAATTCTACTATTAGACATTTTTGGGTACCAGGCTATAGCCATCCTGTTATTGAGAGCTTTTATTTTCATCGTTAATCTCTCTCTCTCTCTCATTTGTAAGTCCCACTCTTTGCCCACTCTTTGCAGAAGATGACCACTTTTCAAAGTATGTCTCCATCATCCAACTCTTCGATCTTCTATTACACTCATTGTTTTGGTTTCTATTTATGTCTCCATTTGCGCTTTCTTACCCTTACTGTTATCCCATGAGATGTCCTCAGCATTTGCATTTCTTCTAAAAATGAAAAGCACTTTCTCTTCCCTTCCTTTACTCTAACGACATTCACATCTATAAGTCATACAACATTGTCCTGCTTATCTACTCCTCTAGAAAAATAAAATATTTGTCAACTGTCCATGTCATTTATAACTCCTTCTTACATATTAAATGTTTTTCCCCTTTAGTAAATGCTATGGCAATCCTATCAAGTGTATTAGGCCATTTTTCTGGCATACGAAACGTTTTCTGTAGTCTCACATAATCGCATCATTCATACTCACCCTTTTCATGGCTCTGTTTCTCTCAAATTAATTACTTTAAAAGTTTTTCATAATTTAAAATCAAATTAATTTAAAAAAATGTTTTAATATTACCACAGCCTAGAAGAATTAAAGGGATACTGAACAAACCTTCTACTTCCACATTTTCTACAGACTTTCACATCACGAGTTGAAAGCAATTTTGAAAATGCTGGAGTAGAAAAAATACTCCAGTATGAGACAAAATGAAATCTTTTAATTAGAAATTTGTATTTTCAAGGCTTACACACTGTCTTATTCAGTTTATGCACAATTATTGTGTGTGTCCCTTTTCGTTTTTTTCTGGGATATTTCCTATTAATAATTTTATAAATTTAATTGACCCAGCTGCATAAAAAAAAAAGGTGTCGAAAAATTATAAATAAGTTTCATCTTTTTTTTAAATATATAACGTGAACTAAAATTTTATCTTAGGGAGTTTATGAAATTGCATATATTAATTTACATTTTTTTAATGTTGTAATTTTACAATTTAGTAGTTGTGTAATTAATATACTTTTTATAAATTGTTTGTGTGAATTGCATTTATATACATTAAACATTGTACATATCAGATTGCTGAATATTATCTCTATAATTATTTCACATTCAAGAACTGTACTATGCTTTTTTTCCTTCCCACTATCAATGGGTAACATAGAAAATTAAACCAGCCAGTATGTTTCAAGCAAAAAAAATGCTTCAAAACTGAAAAGAAACAAAAATGTGTCCATGGATGCCTATGTGACCCCTTTTGCCATATTGTGTAATTATAGCCGAATGTAAAATATTGTAACCAAACTCGGTTCCGGTATTTAATAAAAGTTCACATAATAATTCTAATACATGTTAAGTGAAATAAAAAAAAATCCCATTAATTTCTTATCAAAATGTATTATTAATTGGATTGATTAGACACCTTTAAAATACTAGCATCAAAATACCAATGTTATCTTTTATAACTAGAACCCGGATTATACACACTAAAAAGCCAGCAAAATATGCATCAAAAATACTCCAAAAGATACATTTATATGTAGCTAAATGAAAACACATCCACCTAAAATCGAAAAAAAGTATGCGCTTAAATATTTTTGACCTTACTTGAGAAATAAATAGATTTATTTTTATTATCAATTGGCCAAATAATAGAAATATTTGATATACACAAAATTCTATGCTTTATATAACATAATTTTTATTGCACTATATTATAATGTATCTCTTGATATTCTGAACAGTTAAACTTCATTTTCAGTCATTCAAATGGCATTGTCCGGGAATTGGTCCACTAGGCCTTAAGGGGTTCTGATCCCTAGGAAAAATGTAGGTCCCAGCCATGCAGTTAAGAGAGGGTCCCAGCTTGTTATTCTGTCTTTGCGCCATCTGGCATTTATGGCCAAATGAGTCACTTCTACATCTGCTGAGGCTACTGCACAGCAGTTATAAAATGTTGCTTTAACAGCTGGAAGTTCTTATCAGTTACTCTACTGACGGGTTAATAAAACTTTTCATTCGTTTTATCTTGCAAAATGCAGCATTTTTACTTAACATGAACTTTAATTTTTCTTTTATCTTTCCACCGGCCACTCTAGGAATTCAAGTACTTTCTCTTTCTGCTCTGTTTCCTCTATTGGTTCATTTAGTGAGACTGCTTCTAACTTTATTATATTAAATTGCGATTGATGTGATACACTGTGCAAAAATAGTAGATACGTAAAACACAATACTGTCGAAGTTAGAAATTACACAATTTAATGTCGTGACAGCTGTTTCAGTAGCTTCTTGATACTTTTTTCAAACAAAATATACAAACCAAAAAAACTGTTGATTGGTAATGATGGTCACGGTTTTCATTATACGAGTTACAAGTAATGCTTCGGAGAAAAATAACCGTTTTTCACTGGGATAGGAGAAACATCTCTGGATACAACGCTGATCACCGAGACAGTGGAAATGTTCAGAAAAGCAATCATAATTAAACTGATGAGGATTTTAAATACAGTTAATGGGGCAACAGTTTTTTGTAGCATTCCGCAAAAAATATGCTTTCACTAGGATCGTTGATAGCTCCATTGCCCATTTGAAATATGTGTAACAATCAATCTTGTAAATACCGGAGTTGTTAAAATCCGGAATGAGATCTTTAAACTGGGAAATTCCAATTTTGCTGATGGGGATGAAGACAACCAGGAAAATAAAAGCCTGTAGGATGGAAGCGATGTTGGATGCTACCCCAGGTTCAAACGGGATGTACACTGTCTCTTTTTGAGGCGAGGAGTCCTGCGAAACCGTCGAAGATTGTAAGATGCATTTATTGAGTTTGTTGATCGTGTGATCAATAACAGAAGTACTGAATCCACGATGAATGGCAATTTCTTTTAGTTGGGCGATTTCTTTATTGAGTGAATGAATGTGTGAGAGCTCTGGAAGTGAGCCAGAAGAATGAACTCATTTTTTGAGAAAATGGATGGGCTGAGGCCACATGCGAAGGCGAGCAAACAGAACCAGGCTTTCGAAATACACTTGTTCGAAAACCGGTGGATGAACACGTTATGAGGACATCTAAAAAAGCTAACTGTAAGTCACATTCCGCTTCAAACGTAAATTGTATGTTTGGATCAACAGAACTGAGTGAAGCGAATGCGTAGTCGAGGTTGATATGTTCATCCGTGGGGATTGCGAATATGTCATCAACGTATCGAAACGAACATTTGAACGGAATGATGTAATGGATATTTTTTTTTCCTCTTAGTCCATGTAAACATCACAAAGAAGAGGAGAAGGTGGATTGCCCATTGCCGGACCGTTAGTCTGTTTAAATAACTTGTTTTGGAAGGAGAAAGAGGTATGGCTGATGCAAAGCTAGGTGAGACGTGGTAACCAAAAGTAGTAGATTTCAGTCATACCTAGAATTATTGAAGTCCTTAAATTTTTGTGCGCTTTTTCTGAAAATTTACTTTTTTTTCACTTATATGCATTAATGTTAAAATATGTAGCTGTCTATGCTTATAATCCGGGCTCTAATTGATAGCGATGAATTTCTTGCTGACAAGAATTGTTTTACTGTGATTTTTTCAGTTAAATTCTGTAAAATTTTCTACTATATAATTTTTAATAAAATTAATGAATCTATATATATATATATAATTTTTTTAATTTATATGCTCGTCCTGCTATATTATCTTTTATAAAACATGTATTGCATGTAAAGACTTGAATTTGTTTCCAATTTAATTATTACTTTTAGATCCTGTGTCTGTTGTAGTCCTTGATCTGTAGCAACTACATATGTCCTAATATTTGACTATTGAAATACTGGTCCTATTTTGTAAATCTGGAAGCGATTTTGTAACTGTTTTGCCTTCACTTGTAAATGCATGTTTTGTAATTTTAAAAATTGTTTAGTATTCATAATTTCTTCGTTAATATTATGTAAAAAAATGGATCTAGTTTCTAACACAAGTGTATTCTATATGTCTTTTTTTTTCTTTCTTTGTTTAAAAAAGTGGTTTAAATAATTGTGAATTTTAATTATATCTTATTTTGTCCACTTTTCTGGACTGTGAAAGGCTTGACAGTAAAGCAATTATATATTTTAGACATGGGTAAAAAATAGTCTGTTTATACTTTCGTCGCGTATTAATAGAGTCAATGCTTGTACTAGATGCCCCCCTTTATTATTAGTATTTCATCCTTCTCATCTAGGGGTTGCCAACTTTCCTACATCGCTCTCACCCATAACAGGGTTTGAATATAAAATGAACGGAAGAAAATACTAGTATTGCTGCGCTAAGTGGAAACTCATATCTAAACACAAACACATTTCTTAAAGTGTTGCAATAAAATTCTTAAATCATACAATAAATTAGGTAAAGTTTGATATTGTGCTTTTCGTTATGCATGCTTATAGTGCAGGGTGCCTTTTTACTTGGCTGCTTGTATTAATTTAGTGGCTGATACCATGAAATTTAATGTGTACATGGTTGTGGCATTAAAGAACGTCATGTTAGGCTTATTATTAGTTTGAAATGGTGCAATGAATGGCAAAAGATGCCGAAGTGAAATATTCTTGTAGCTGGAAGATAGCATTGGTAACCCCTACTCTAACTCAATTTCTTTAAAACACAGGATCTTACCAAAATCTTGGACTTGCATTTTTTAATCTACATCAACTAAGTATTCGTTTTGTAAATTTTTAAAGTTTTCTAAACGCTTTGTATTGTGTATCTGATAGCGTTAGGCCACTACATCACAAAACTCATAAAACCAGTGATATGCGACTATTCTGTATGCTCAAGTTCATTAACAGAGTGTACATGCTCCAGCGAATCCTGTTCGGCACTACTAGTTGGTAGAAAGTTGAGGTATATCATTGTTGCTTGACTGATTCTGTCTTTCTTTCTGCAATACTTTACAATGCACTCATTCACACTTATAGCTTCAGATTTCTGCATGAACTGACAGATGACCGAGATAATTTTCTCCTTGTGATGTCGGTTTAGATGGTATGTGAATGCTTTTTATAACATTCCAGTTATTGCATTTAATGGCTCATAAGTAGTGCTTGCTGAAGAAAAAAGAATGATCAGCAAATTATGTTATGCTTTTAAGAACCTTATTGTGAAAGAGTTATGTTCTATAGTTAAATCTCTCGAATGCATTTAATTAAAAGGCAGAATTTTATTCAATAAACTCAAAATCCTTTTTAAATGACTTATTGTTTTGTAAAGAATTTCAGTAATAAATGATTGTGAAAAAATTAGATTTTGTGCTTTTTATGTTTAATATAGTGAGATAAATTTTAATAAAAGTCATCGGGGGTAATACGGCTTATGACAGAAATATAAAAAAATAAATAGTTCAGACATCTAAAAGAAGTGCAAAAATCTAGGATAGTTGAAAAGGTTATGAGAACCAACCCAGATGAAAGAGAGATGCCCAAGTAAAGATTGCTGGATGGAATATTGGAAGATCTCAAAAGTAAGAAAATGGTGAAAGAAACTCATAGAAGAAAGTAACCCAGATTTAGATTGGGATTTAGATTAGATTAGATGGCTATTAAAGTAACCCAGATGCTTCTGGAAGTCTAGCATTGGAAGAAATATCAGATTTAAGGAGCTTGTCCTAAATTGAAGAAAAAAGATTCTAAAAGGATCAGTTACAGCAGTTAATTTATGACCTTAGCTGTCCTCTCGCTAGAGCTCCTAGAATTATAGGCTGACGCATCAATCGCCATTTTGTTGTACAATTCCGGTTTCATTTACCTTGGCGATAAAGGTTTTCAGTTTTGGAGCAATGATCGCTATTTTGGCATAAAAATAATCAAAAATCCGCGATTATCCGACGAATGTAAACATTGGCGCAACTTTCAAAATGTCGCCAATAAATACAATTTGCAACCATAACTTAGGCATCAAAATACCTGATGCGCCAGCTTCCTTTTTTTAAGAGCCTTACCTGTCGCAAATGAGGAAGCAGAGCGATGAAATTCTGTTTCTTTTATTCCATTTATTATCCACATTTTCCTTCAATTTCCCATAAGCAACCCCCTCCCTATACATTTGTTTCGCTTTGGAGAAGGGGAGTGCCAAAAAAATCGCTTTGTGTCCTTCGACGCGTCTCGCCCTAAATTTGGGCATGGTCCATTAGCGTACACAGGGGGTTTTGAAGGTGGTTGTAAACCCCCCCATTGCCATGAAATTTTGCATATCTAACAGGAATATAACGAGAGTCGTAGCTCTGTAAACCCCCCCGCTTATAAACTTTCTACGTACACTCATGTCATAGTCAAAGCGTTTTTTAATGTTGCCAGAGAAACGTGTTTCATCACTGTCTTTTACTTTTATCAGAAAACTTTGTTTCCAAAGCTAGGTATTACTATGGAAAACTTTGTATTCAAAATTATTCATTACTATGGAAAACTCCGTATTTATACTCGTGTTTCAACACTTCGTGAATCCTTAAATAAAACAAAACTGGAGGAAAAAGGGTAAAATAGAAAAATAATAGAACAGTATATTCTAATGGAAATAGTATATTAAAAATAAATTGGATGAGATAGAAATAATGACGTAAATAACGTCTGTAAAATCACACTGGATGGCATCCCAGAAATCTTGATGTAACCATTGAATAACTCCGAAACTACAAGTCTGGAATGATTTTGCTATCATTCTAACCGGTATATAGTCGCGTTCGCGTCAAAATATGAAGTCACTGCCGCGTATGCTTAGTATGCGAAGGGCAGGGTTCAACACAAAAATTACATTTTGGTCTTCCGCGGCAATTTTCAATCAGTATATCTCATGAATCCGAGAAACTACGGCGCTGGTTTAAACCTCAAACGATAGATTTCAATTAGATCTACTCGCTCCTTGTGCATTCCAAAACATTGACTAAGTTTTAGATAGGAAAAAAATTGGAACAAGAAAACGAAAATTTTTAAATTTTCTAGGTGTTGGCCAAAACTCGCGAAAATTCCAACATGAAATATGGAAGACGCATATCATCGGAAAGAGCGTCACACCGTCTATTCAGAGACATACGATTGTTCGTGGCAGAGAGGGTTATAAGGCACAAAAATATGAATGTCGGTGGCGAAGTCAACGACGGCACGAGCCATTGCGCCGCCATAGGTATCTCCTTCAAAACATCTAATCACCACCGCGCGATGGTCGGGCCTGTATGCCCAACGGTCAATATGGCTCTCCGCAGAAATTTCCAATCATTATAGTTCATGATTCCGAGCAGCTAGTTTTGATCTCAAACGATAGATATCGGTTAGATCAAAGCGTTCCATGTGCATTCCAAATATTTAAACCAGTTTTAGTAATTAAACAGTTGTCAAACAAGCAAATAAAATTTAAAACATTTCATAACGATGGCCAAAACTTGCACAAATGCTAACAAAAAATATAGGAGACGCACAGCATCGGAAAGAACATCTCACCAGCTATCCAGGGCTATACCACTGACAGTGGCTGAGAGGATCAGGAAGAGCAGGGCATGCGAAAGTGCGAACTTTGACAATAAGTCAATAATGGTTTGTATATACCAGGTTTTCACAATGGCCAGGAAAATCCTTGAACTTCTATTTTTTATTTTATTTCCCGAATAGGCTATTTTTAGTCACTTTCACTAGTTAAAGTCAGTGTATTTGGATTATCCAATCACATGCATCTGTGGTTAGTGGCGTAGCACCGGCTAAATAAAACTTTTCCATGCTATTAGAAACTTTTTTTTTTATTTATTGTACAATTAACGACAACAACCGGCTGAATAAACAAGTTATGCCAGCGAATATTTCGCATCCCTGTTGGCTCAGTTTCCGTCATACTTCACATGCATCGTTCACTTATTGATTGTAACGATCTCGCATTATTGAGTTCTGCTCTCGTCCGTCCTTTCAAATGGTATTTGGTAGCATAGTTTTCTAAGCGTTCTTAATTTAAACTGAAACATGGGTAAATGCACCTTCAAATTCAAGGTTGAAGAATCCACAATATTGTAAATGAAAGCAGAGATGGAACAACTGCACCGGAATAACATTGCTGCGCATATTTGCGCTAAACTTAACGATTTCTGTAAAATTCCACTAGAATGCGCCAAAGGGTTAAATTTTCCAGTGCGCTGAAATTCAGTTTCATGTTTATCAAAATTACGTTTTGTCATTGTATTTTGTAGTGCCAAATTTTCTTTCCTACGCAATCTGTCTTGGCACGAAAATTTTTCCAAATTTGCTACACTTCCAGTTTTCTTGGCATTCAAAGTAACTTGCCATTTGTGTGACTGAACAAAGAATCGACAGACAGCATGGGTGCGCCCTTCCTTCCCGCGGCTTTTGAGTTCTATTATAATCCATCCACTCCATTTACTAATAACAAAGAAAACGCCTCCTTCCCACGGAAAATTCCTGGGGAGCTCTGAGCTCTGTTCCCATGCAGGGTAGGTAAAGACAAAAAACGTTGAGGGAATAAGAATGTAAGCTTCCGTAGGGAATGTGAAACCGGCGATCTACGGCAACTTTATTTTGCAAAGAAGCCACCTCGTTCGAGTAGGGGCGGCGTAGAACTTTACTCTTCCTTTGACGGTATGTAATCGCCGCTCACTATAGATGCAGATATATATTATTTTTTGCCTTCTTTTAAATGGATTATTAAATTTAAGTATTTGTATTTTCAGTTTAATTTTCAGGTGCTTTATCACACACGATTTCCTTTTTCTTTTTTAAAAAAAAAAGTCAACTGCTTATTTTTCAAGAAAATGAAAATTTTGAATGACGACGAAATTGGAATTCTTAAAAAAGAACACATTTGTATAAATATTCATTGAATTCCATTCATAGAATATATATTTACACACATTTGCATACTTTTATTTTCTAAGCATATCAAATCTCAAATTTTGGTTTTATAATTTAACCCCCCTCCTCCTCAAGATTTTTTTTTCAGAAAATAGCATATTACTTATATATTACAATGGAAAAACTGGCTGAACCCCCTTCATATATATATATAACCGAAGATTCCCCCAGAAATTTTTTTCTGGGGGGGGGGCATAATTCTGGATTGAAGGGTTGAGTGTAAAAAATCATTCTTTAAAAACAAAACAGAAAAAAACCCTAGAAATTCCCTGAAACTTATTCCCAATGGGGGGGGGGAGATGTCCTCCCTTTAGCACCATCCTTGCCAACATAGCGGTTTTTTAACAAAAACGGGGAGGGGGGGGGGTTCTGCAACATAATTCAGGATTAAAACTAATTTGAGTTTTACTTTGCTTTAACCTTACGATTAGCAATGTTAATAGAACATTATTTTCCCCCCACTTGACATTGCTAGGGTAAAATTAGTACATTTTCATAGTAATTGTCGCTTTGTGTTCGTAGATAACCTTTGTTAGACGCCTTTTCCTGTTTTGGCAATTCACATTAAACCAGTGGCATAGAAAATGGGGGGTCTCAAACCCTCCCCCATTGGATGTGAAAATACATTATTTTCTCTAAGACCGCATCACAATTTTCTTTGAAGCCACTTGAGCCCCCTCATGAATGAGCTAGTGGCAAACCAGGATTTCTCCTTGGTGGGACTGACCATGTAAAAATGTTATCTTTAGCAAAATATTAGTTATTTTTATACATTTTACATTCCTTACCCCTACCCCCATTCTTCCTCCGAATGTCATTTAATTGACATTCAGTGTTATTTAACAATTCAGTCCGTAGGATTTCATTTTTTGAGATTTATTTTGAATCATTATTTTGTAAGCTGTTGTTATTTATAAAAGTAAAATTTTAAAAATATTCCTATTGATGATTCACTAATAGCCGCGGTAGTAGCCTTTTGCCTGCTGAACCTCACGCTTCATTGCCGTTTTCTGACTACGCATGTTCGTCTTGTGCTACGAAGTCTATCTTGGAGATTACTTCTCGGCATCTTAATGATTTGAGCCTAACACAAAACTTTCTCTTTTCATATTTTTATCTAGCGCTTTCATTTTATACCATATTTCTAGGGCCTGCTTCCTCTTGATTTATGAGATTTCATTCATATCTCAAATGTTAATTTTTCACCTATTGGAAGAAATGGCTATTGCCACCGATTTTCGGCTGTGCCCTTACTTCATTTGGGAATATAGGCTGTTTGAATGGCCAACTCTTCCAGTTTCCTGTGCGCTGCTTTCTGGTCACCCAATTGCACACACAAACAGGAAACCAGGCTCAGACTCCAAAATCCCCCGAGTAGCACGGGATCATCAGTTGGGGGTTGCCCAAATAAAACGACACTAAATTCTCGCCAACATCGCTAAAGATCCTCTAACGACACAGCTGTAATAAAAACCACAATGATGATGAAAAGTTCATATGCCTGAATTTATTTATATCTTTTGTTTCTTGAGTAGATTTATTATTAACTATGCAAAAAGAGAGAGAAAGAGAAAAAAAAAAACACTTTCGATTGAAATCAATATAAAATTTTGCTTGGGGAATTAGAGACAAGCAGGGCCGTGCCGATAAAGGTTTGCACCTGAGGCAAAGTTGTAAAATGGCGCTGCTGCGCCTTTCAACAAAGCCTGCCGAAATCTTAATTTCGTACATTGTTTAATGTCATCCATATGGTTATGACTTTTCGTCAGTTTAAAAATATCTTCAAAACACAAACACACGTTCCAGTTCTACATTTCAAATATCGTGTTCCTTCTTTATTTCATTGAAGGAAATACACACACTTACTGATCATGAACAAAATTTTGCAACCTTTTGTCCAATTCCTTCACGATTTTCATCCCCTTTGAAATCTTTGTCTTGATTATCAAACAAACATGGAAGCTTGGAAAATGTAAATAAAACACCTCAGAGAGATTAAGCTAAATTCCAAAATAAAATGTATGAGTTAAGATAAGGCGAAAAATTTTTGAAACAGGATTTGGGGACAAAGAGACGCAGTGTCCCCAAATTAAGGAGTAATTTGAGGACACGCATTTGAGGACATTTGGAGGCATTGATTTTAACAGTAAACGCATTTTCACACCTTCTTTAATACTTTTTGTAAAGACTTACCCTAGCATTTACCTTCAAACAGAAGACATTGTCGTTTCAAAATTTTCAATTGACATTTAAAGCAAACATTATCAAAGTATACATCCTATCAACAAATATAGTTTTATATGTGATTAGTAAATAATCTAAAAATTTACATCTAAATCTTACTTAATATAGGTAAATGAGGGAGGATGTGATATTTTTTGAAAATTAAGACAAATTCAGGGACATTTGAGGATATTCTTTCAAGTTTAGTAACATTTTGTGTCCCCAAACAGTATTGTTGTATTTGGGGATAAAGTGTGATTTGGTCACCTTAAGTTAGCAAGCACATGGTAGCCTTGAATTATACCTAGCCTCATTAAGTACCTCATGTTACTCGGGGGATTTTGAGGAGTATGTTAGGTGCGCGCTCGCGGGCGCACACACGCGCACAAACACACACGCACACACAAACAGGTAGATCAATTCTTGTCTCCCTTCTCTCCACTTACCGTAATACTTGGGTTCAGCGGAATCACCTATCTGCACTACATTGTTCCTTTCTTTCCAATCACGAGGCGTATCCTGTAATGTCACTAATAATCCATACCAGGTTTCCCAATTGGGTCAGCTGTCGTCATCTTTTATGTGTGTGTGTGGTATTCCATCTTAGGGAAACATTTCTCTTCTGTAAAAACAGAGCATCAGCAGTGGACAACTTTCCCAAAATCAACAAGGAAAAGGTATGGAAAGTAAAATCTCGCGCCCTGAAAAGTTACCCTAAACGAATATTGCCAAAAATGAAAATCAATGCATACTGTTGGTGATTTTATTCCAACGTTAGGGATTTCTCAACAACATCTGATAATCCTTTTTTGTAGTTAAAATGCGCATGCGCAACTTTTTCATATGACAGGTCTATACTTTATTTTTTACACGTTATTCTACATCCAACGAGTTAGGATTCTACCTCGCTGTCTACATAAATGAAACATCTATCATTGAAAATCATGCGGGGTAAGTCGTCCAAGAAACTGGGATTTTAAAAATCGGAAAAAATATATTTCGTAAATATTTTGCAGTAACTTACAATTTTATATATTTTTTGGACTATAAAAAATCACTGTTAGGTATTCGTTTTCCTTTATAGTTATTTTCTTCTATTTCTAGCAGGAAAAAGGCACGTGAGTAAAATGGTGTCGCAGCTGAACACTCAAAAAATACAAAAGTGTAAGCATGAAAATGTATTTATTCATACAAAAAGCATATGCATTTAGCACCATTTATAAACTCTCCAATTTGGTTTGGAAGCTATATTTTCCATTTAGCCGAATTTTCAAAAATTTGTGCCTTATCCGGTTAAAAACAATATTTTAAAGTGTTTCTCGCTGACCTTGACCGTCAGCTGAAAGGATCCCGCCATTTCTGGCGTTATGTGCGGTCTGTATCCCATGCAAGGTTAAGTCTCGAAGCAAATTCTTCATCTCGTTTGTGAACGCTGTTTTTTTCTTCCTTAGTAATAACATATTTTTACCAGAAATAATTATTATACGCGTTTTCTGCATTTGAAATCTCGGAGAATGAGCATGAACTGAAATTGCATTCTAGAACTTCGTTGGACTAGCAGTTCGCGTATCAACCCCTTGAGAACATTATCTCATTTTTATGCCAGAATGCCGATTAAGGAACAGACATTGTAACATTTTGTGACGGTAATGAAAAGAACTAAGTTTTCGTAATTGCATTTTCAAACCATAGTATTTGGATTATCTCTTCGTCTTGGACTCGACGACGCTTTTCGATGTCGGAATGGGCCCAGAACTTGAAATTCAATGTCAATGAATGTGAATTTGTTACTTTGGGGAGGGTGCGCTCGGCCATTAGTTTGGACTGCCTGCTTTTTCCGATTTTCTGATACACATTTTGTGATTCCACAGTTGTCGGTACAAGTAGTTTGTCGATAGGTGGACTAAATCCTTGACTACTTGCGAAAACGGACACTATGTAATGAATTATGAACACTAAGAAAAAAAAATGGAATTGTTTGATTTTGACGCGCTTTGTACTTTTACTTAATGTTATGCTGGACTCTTCATTTGCGTTTACAAGTTACCTTACTACTGCTTTGGGTAATTGGCAAGATGAAGTTTTTAGAACCTTGGTAACATCCGTTGCCTCTGTATTCCTAGCACCATGTTTCCACCATTTTATGAGGATTCATGTGAAAACAAATTATCTATTGGAAATATGAACACTGCAAATCATATCCGGTTAAGAACAAAATCCAAAGCAGGGCAGCAATATGATCATATTTTCCAGCCACTTTCACACATGGCTCTGTATCTCCTTACTACTAAAAACATTTTTTGCATAACACTGGGATTTTTCCGAAGTTTTCAGTGCCATTGAACATTTCATATTTTCATCCTGGGTTTATAATTCCACTCAGTTGTGTAGAGTCATTTCTTAAGTTACAAATATGCAACAACTTAAATACAATGCTACACCTTTTAACCAATAAGGACTTGATTTGATTCCACCAGTTTTGGTCTTTCTCTGTAGCCGAGCAACTAGGTGAAAGTCTTTGTACCTGATACAAGAGGGAAACCTAGTCGGCTATTTCTCAGGAGAGATTTTCTACACTATTAAACATTAGACATTAAACAAAACACGCAGTAACACTTTTGAATCGGTAATTCTTGCTCACTTCTAGGACCTTTTTATTGTGGCAAATACGCATGACCTTAGGCCGTGTTGGGAAGATGGGAGATTTTCTGAAATTTGGAACTTCAAGGGGGAAGGACCAAGAACTGCTTAATTGGTGGAAGTGCATAAGAGATCCGCCTTAGTTACTTTTTTCAATATCGTCAAAACAGGTGTGAATAGGAATATGAGCAAAGACGAAATGTTAGTTTTCGTGGGAGAGAGTAGTCAAAATGGGAGAAGTAACTAAAGGGTGTGAAGAAGCCAACGAATAAAAATCTCGGGTTAGACTTTCAAGTCTGAAGTCCCCTTTTAATATTTTTGGGATAGTGGTACATGTTTGGCTCTCTTCATGTAGAACTTTCTGATTCTCGATTGCAATCCATTATAACGTCTTGACATATTACCAATGTTGTAATTCTGGGAATAACAATTGCTTAAGGGGATGGTGAACCTTTTTTTTTTCAACTTCAAAGTTTTTATTAGATTTCTTCAAAATTTGCAACGAAGGTATTGAACTATACTACATGTATATCCCTTGTGCGATTTGTCGCCTTGGCGTGGCAACCTCCTTCCCAGATTACATCATCACATGCTCGCTTTCTGGCCGCCATGTTTTTTTAAGGAGTAATTACCTGTTATACTGTTTACTGCTTATTATACTCTTTTCAGATTTTTTTAACAAAAAAAAAAAACTTCTGTCTTTAAGCTTCTGAGCTTTTATGGCTTTTGGAATCATTTCCTCCACTTCCTCTTTGTGACACCGTCTCCACATATACTCTGCGTAGTATGAGTCAAACAGCTTTTCAGGCACCGACGTTTTGATGCTCCACGTTTCCCCACCGTAACTTCTACGAAGTAGGAGTCCAACAGCTAGTCAATGCCGATTTATGAAGTACGAGTCCAACAGCTTTTCATCACCGACATTGTCATGTTCTCATCTCCCCTCTACCTCCTCTCCCCTTTTTCCCATCATACTTCTGACCTCTTCTCTCCATACGCCTTCTCCATTCCAGACAATCAACTCCAATCTGTTACAAAAATAAAAACATTTAAATGGTCACACAGCCTATTGCTACAACTCACAAACCACCACCAGCATAAACAGACTCTACGACGCTTCAACTACCACTCGTATGCATGCATTTTTAACGCTTCCTAAAACTTTTCCTCCATTTTAAGAGTATAGCATCAGTTTTGGAGACGAGTTGGCGACAAAACAGGGGATTCATCTGTAGTGTCATCGAACTTCGAAACTTTTCTGGAAAGTATGGTTGGGATAATAAGTTTTTAAGATACTGCATATTTTATGCATTAAAAATCATAACTGGGAAAATTGAAATACAACTCACACATGAATTTTTGTCAAATATGGTTGATTTTAATTTTACATAACCTTTATAGTAATCTAAACAAAACTGGGTATAGATATCGGAAAGAAATAATTTCATACCAAAAAATTATTTAACCATATGATACGTCATTTTTTCTATTTTTTTTACCTCGGTACAAGCTTTTAAGTGACTTGGAGAGTAAATATTACCTTAATACCCAGTTTTCATTACCTGTAAAAACCTGTATTTCAGTACCTGCTAAATTTGATGGCAATACAGTTAAAAACCAAGCGCAAGGAACATTTTGAGCATCCAAAAACATACAATTTTGAGAAAATCACATTTAACCCTTTGCTTACCAAGCCCCTAAATTTTCATACCCTTAGTTACTGATGTTTAGCCGGGTTTCCAAATGGACCCTTCCAAATTCCCCTCTCTGCACATCCATTGAAAATGTTTTAAAAAGTACTGGTTTTTACTACAGTCTTTGATTTTACCATGTTTGGCGCAGTATAGCCCAGATGCTCTTGCGCCATAAAAAAGCCAAACAATCAATCAACATCCATTGTATTTGTGGTTCTTTTCAACATCTCTTCCTGGTAAGGGACTAGGATTTTCGCTATTGAGTTCCTTTGTGGACATCGTTCTTTTGTCTGTTCCCGTGAAATGATAGATGTGTCCTCAGGGTACACATTATTTTAATCTTAGCTTTTAAAACAAATCAAAAATATAATTCTCTAAATCTAACGGATTGCTCACACTTATTTAAAGGTCATTATATTAATACTGTCATGAATGTAAATATAGCTGATATAAATTTTTCATATGAAAACATTTCATAATTGAAATGTGTTCAATTTTACCTTTAAAAAATAAGTTCTCAATTGACATAACGGTTGTATCCAATTTCCCTCCCTCTCAAAAGACAAACATGAGATATATTGTAAGGTACTTTTCCGTTAGCCGGGTGCAAATGTCGCCAATTGTGAACCAAACGCGAGCCAAGTCGCCAAGCGAAGCGAATGACAAAACAGTCAACGGCATAAAAGTCGAAAACGTTCAACTATAAACAAATATTAATTAATAGTAAGCAAAACAAGTTCAACTATAAACAAATATTATTGAATCGTAAACAAAACAGTTTTACCCAAAAAGAATGCTTATAATTATTGGTTTTTCCAGAATACGGTGATGTCCTTGAGAATTTGCTCAAATGGATCGTTTACTCCTCGTCTCCACATAAATTCAGCAAGGTACGACCCGGCACGCTGCCCACTCACCCCTCTTTGAATGTCGCTTTCGAACCTCGCCACCTTGCTTTTTAATGCTCGCCCTTCATGCATTCCTTCATTTGGTATTCGGATGGTTAAACTAACCAGAGAATTAGGTATAGATTGTCGGAGCATTGCTCCTACACATACTAATTTATCACCGCCTTGGATCATACCTTCCGTGCACATCCATTGCGATCTGGTTAACCACAGCAAAAGCACTACACCTAATGCTTTTTACCAGCAGTTATTCTCTGAATTTCGGGATCATTTTCAAGACTCCAATTTCATTTTTACAGATGGGTCCAAAACAGAAACAAATGTAGGTTCTGCATTTGTCATTAATAACAGTGCCATTGCAGAAAAAATCCCCCCATCATACTCCATTTTCACAGCAGAACTTTATGCCATTTCCATGGCACTTGCGTATATTTCAACTCATAGCTTAACTCATTGTATCATCTGTACCGATTCTCAGAGCTCTTTAAGAGCCCTGGAATCTTTTAAATATTCACCTCATCCTATTTTATCCAAAATCCATTCACAACTTCAGCATCTTCACAATCATTCCAATATTAAATTCTGCTGGATCCCTGCTCACATTGGTATCAAAGGGAATGAGGCTGCTGATGCAGCTGCGAAGGCAACGAACTCACCACTTGCTTCTAGCCAACTTCTTCCTTTCTCTGACCTGAAACCAATTATCAAGACCTGTGTGAATCAAAAGTGGCAAGAAGAATGGGATCATCAAACCAATAACAAATTTTATAATATTAAACATACAATTGGTGACTGACCCTCCTCATACCGTAAAAATCGGAAAGAGGAGGTTCTCCTTGCCAGACTTCGCATTGGGCATTCCCATCTCACCCATAGACATCTGTTGGAAGGAAAACCAGCACCAATTTGCCAAGTGTGCAATGAACCCATGAGTGTTTTACACATTTTAACTCAATGCCCCTATTATAGACTTGCCCGCACTCTTACTTTTAACTCTTCATCACTGTCTGACATTTTGAATGACCATGCTGACCGCTCACGTTTTAGAATTTTTTAAAAAGTACTGGCTTTTACTACAGTCTTTTGATTTTGGTAGTATGGCCAGATGCTCTTGTGCCATAAAGCCAAACAATCAATCAATTTGCATATATCATGCCAAATAAAGATTCTTTTTCCTAAATTCATTGATTTGTTTTTAATGTGTTTGTGTTGTAATGTAAGTAATGATAAACAGTGTAAATATGCTTCTGAATATTGGTACAACTTACTCCCGATGATGGTTTACTGAGGGAAACTTATGTGCTCCCTTTTGGTGTAGCACCCACGTATTTGCCGTGCGTGGAGACCCTTGTCCAAGCAAAGGGGGATCTTGGTGGCTGAGGGGCGAGGTACTGTCCCCAACACGCTACTTTGGCCCCTGCTCCTGGTAAACGGGAGGTCGGCCTGTCCCCGGTATCGACCAATCAGCTGGTCGCGAGTGCTACTGGTGTTAGGAGCATTAGAGACCTCAAAATCTGTTACGTTCTTTCTTATCTTCCTTCGTTTTTTTTGTTTTTCTTCTAACACACTGTTACTGTGACATGCCTCATTTGATTTGATTTACTTTACTCTTACTTTTTTCTTTTCTATTGGTTTTCCTTTTTACTGGTCCTACTACTACTCTGTCTCAGTTGAAACATATGTCGAATGATCCAAGTTTATAGTTGCTTTTTTCTTGAGATCGATTTTGCTCCTCTGACCACTCGTACCTCACGGCTTAGGGGATAACCGAAAGGGTATAGGTCCTGGTTAGCTCTGGCATTATTGCAATGTCCCCTTGTAGGGCTCCGTGGTGGGTGGGGCTGCCGGGGCCCGAATCTTAATCTTAATCTCTATGGATAAATCAAAAACACAAACTTCTTCACCGAATGTCCAACCAATGATGAAAAGAGCGCGCTTTGATGCGCCTTGTCCTACAGCCGTGCAACCATCGTTCCTGATCGTTTCATCTGGCGATGAGCGATTCAAAAACCTATCACCATTTGTCATAGATAAAACCATCAAAAGCATTGCCGGAACTGTTAAGACTGTAAAGCGAATGAAATCACGCGACCTGCTTATAGAAACGGCCACACCAAATCAATCCTCTTCTCTTCTACAATGCACAAATTTTCTTTCTATTCCGGTACAAATCAGTCCCCATAAAACTTTAAATAGCTCTCGTGGTGTAATATCAGAGACGGATTTGATTGATGTCGACGAGCAAGACTTTATGAACGAACTTGCGGACCAGGGAATCACCGCCGCAAGGCACATTACAATAAAAAAAAGACGGCAATATCATCAAAACAAAACATGTAATTCTTTCTTTCAATAGACCTAAAATCACTAGCACCATCAAAGCAGGTTACCTGATCTGTAAAGTCCGTGAATACATCCCTAACCCAACTAGATGCTTTAACTGTCAAAAATTTGGCCATTCCAAGATCTCTTGCCGAGGTAAACTAACTTGTGCTAAATGTGGAACCCACGACCACGATGACAACAACTGCTCAAACACTTCTCCTAAATGCACAAATTGTAAGGGTGAGTATCCATCAAATGCAAAATCGTGCCCTAAATGGAAAGAGGAGAAACGCATTCTTGAAATTAAAGTCACTAATAATATCAGCTATACTGAAGCTAAAAATCAGTTAAACATTAACAAACCCCCCAATAGCCTTAATTTTGCAGCAGCTGTCCAAACAAATAAACAACCCTCAATGGTGAGTGTTGCAGTCCAGACACTCCCTCAAAATAGTAGTTGTACAGCTAACTCTGTTCAAACCAGCACTCCATCAAAAACTAACATAAAAAAAAGTACTCCCTCTGAGGCAAATAGACTCAGCAAACCAAAGATGAAAATAAATTTAAAAACCCAAAGTTCTTCAAAAAAACAAATTAGGTTGGCCAACTTCCGATCAGCACCAAACTTCAAACACCTTTCAGCCAAGGACTTTTTAAAAGAGTCCAAACAGAAAAGCAAAAAAATTAAAGAAGCCGAAAATGACATCACTGATTATGCATCTGATATTGAAATTTCTAATGCCTTCTCCTGTCTCCAGGAAGATGGGATAGATACCTCTGGTATTCACAATGAAGACACACAAATTAATAGGACCAAGAGTCCTATCCACTTCCCTTAATGGCGCGTTCTTCCATTCTCCAATGGAATTGCCGCGGTTTCCAAGTTAACATTGATGATATTAAACACCTTATTAACACTTACTCACCTATCTGTGTTGCTCTCCAAGAAACCTTCTTAACTCCTGACCGTGATCCCACACTTCGTAACCATGTTATATTCCGTAAAGATAATGAAGTTGGTGACAGGGCTTGTGGAGGGGTTGCCCTCATAGTCCCCAATAGTATTCCTGCTTCTGCTCTCCAACTCAACACAACACTACAAGCTACTGCAATTCGCATGTATACTCATGCATCCCTTACCATCTGCTCAATATATCTGCCACCTAACGAACCCATTAATTTTAACCAGCTGTCTCTTTTGATTACACAACTTCCACCTCCTTTCCTCCTCTTGGGTGATTTCAATAGCCATAATCAGCTTTGGGGGTCTAATAATACAAATTCTCGTGGCAGAATAATAGAAAACCTTTTAATTAGTCACAGTTTGGCATGTCTTAACAATGGCTCTTACACATACTGCCATCCTGCATCATGCGGCTTTTCAGTGATTGACCTCTCCATTTGTTCACCTAATATCATGCCAAATTTTTCTTTTAATGTTTTGGATAACCCTTTCGGTAGTGATCACTTCTCAATCATCTTGATCGATAATCAGAACTCTCCATGTACCACCACTAGACTTCCAAGATGGAAAATTGAAAGAGCAGACTGGGACAGTTTCTGTATAAATGCCATACTTACAGAAAATTTGGTCTTGAAAGGAAATATCAATGAAGCCACATTATCTGTTACACAGACAATAATGCAAGCAGCCCATCAAGCAATACCTAAAACATCAACAAAGTACCCCAAATTTCCAAAACCATGGTGGAACTCTGATTGTAGCGTTGCTTATAAAGAACAAAAAAAGGCTTGGAATAGATTTAGATGGTACTCAACAAACGATAATTTTATTGAGTTCAAAAAAGCAAGAGCAAAATGTAGACACATCCGATGGGAAGCAAAAAGGGAGTCCTGGAAACAGTATGTGTCTAGCATTAAATCTTCCACAAACCCAAAAATCATTTGGAATAAAATAAAAAAAATTAATGGAAACGATACGTCTTATCCAACCTCCACCCTCAATAGCAATGGGATTGTTGCAAACAATCTTCCAGATATTGCAAACCTACTGGGAAAGACTATCTCCCAAACATCCAGCAATAATACCTATGATCCAAATTTTTACGTAATTCAAAACAGGATTGAAAAAATTCCACTCAAATTCCACTCCAGCACAAATGAGCCTTATAATTCTCCTTTCACAATGTATGAACTCATGAGTGCTTTGCAAACTTCAAGAAATAGTGCTCCTGGTCATGATAACATCCATTACTCCATGCTTAGACACTTGTCCCAAAGCTCAAAGGAAAATCTACTTTGCTTGTACAATAGAATCTGGATAGAACATTGATTTCCAGATTCTTAGCGAAGAGCAATTATTATCCCTTTCCCAAAACCAGGTAAAGACCCAAAAAATCCAACTAACCATCGGCCAATAGCATTAACAAGATGTCTATGCAAATTAATGGAGAGGATGGTAAATCAGCGTCTTTCATATTCCTTGGAATCCAATAACTGCATAATGACTTCTCAAAATGGCTTCCGCCGCATACGCTCTACTACAGATAACCTTCTTCTGCTTGAAACAAGAGTCCGAGAAGCATTTGTCAAACGAGAACATCTAGTCTCTATTTTCTTTGACATAGAGAAAGCCTATGATAGAACTTGGCGTCATGGAATACTTTGTGACCTTCAGGAATGCTGAACCTTCAGGAAAACTGAAACAAATGTGGGTTCTGCATTTGTCATTAATAACAGTGCCATTGCAGAAAAAATCCCCCCATCATGCTCCATTTTCACAGCAGAACTTTATGCCATTTCCATGGCTCTTACATATATTTCAACTCATGGCTTAACTCATTGTATCATCTGTACCGATTCTCAGAGCTCTTTAAGAGCACTGGAATCCTTTGAATATTTACTTCATCCTATTTTATCCAAAATCCATTCACAACTGCAGCACCTGCACAATCATTCCAATATTAAATTCTGCTGGATCCCTGCTCACATTGGTATCAAAGGGAATGAGGCTGCTGATGCAGCTGCGAGGGCAGCGGACTCGCCACTTGCTTCTAACCAATTTCTTCCTTTCTCTGACCTGAAGCCAATTATCAAGACCTGTGTGAATCAAAGGTGGCAGGAGGAATGGGATCATCAAACCAATAACAAATTGCATAATATTAAACATACAATTGGTAACTGGCCCTCCTCATACCGTAAAAATCGGAAAGAGGAGGTTCTCCTTGCTAGACTTCGCATTGCGCATTCCCATCTCACCCATAGACATCTGGTGGAAGGAAAACCAGCACCAATTTGCCAAGTGTGCAATGAACCCATCAGTGTTTTACACATTTTGATTGTTTGTTTGTTTGGTTTTTATGGCATTAAGAGCATTCAATATAATCATGCCAAACATGGTAAAATCAAAGACGGTATTGACATTTTAACTCAATGCCCCTATTATAGACTTGCCCGCACTCTTACTTTTAACTCTTCATCACTGTCTGACATTTTAAATGACCATGCTGACCATACGCACGTTTTAAAATTTTTAAAAAGTACTGGCTTTTACTACAGTCTTTGATTTTACCATGTTTGGCGCAGTATAGCCCAGATGCTCTTGCGCCATAAAAAAGCCAAACAAACAAACAATCGCCTGGGGGGCGGTATGTTGGGCAACTTAAGTGGGCCCCTGATTCCTCGTCAATGTCTCTTATGGGGGAGAGAAAGTTTGTTGGATCGCTACAAATCCACACATTTCGACCAAATTGGTGAAGTGTATAACTTGGTGGTAGAAGTCATTGGGAGCATGATGGGGTATGGGCTGTGGGGAGGTGTGTGTTTAGGTGGAATTGGAAAAGGGTCCAGTCGGTCTTTTTGGAGGAGAATGGGGGGAGGGGGATTCGTGGATAGTTGGAAAGATAGGAATATTGGAAGGTGGTCAGAGGTGAGTTGGTCGCCAACGAAGATATTTGAGTTAACTGGAGGGAAATTTGATATGGCGAAGTCGAGGACGTCGCGGCTAACGAAAGTCGACCTCGTGAAGCTGGGGGGGCAAGAAGGAAATAGGGGTTTTGGTTGATGAGAGTGTAAATTTTGTTTCCTCGGCAGTTTGTCGTTACCGAGTTCCAGTGGGGGTGCTTAGCGTTGAAGTCGCCCGCGATGATGGTTGGCGTGGGGCTGTTAAGAAGGATAGTGATGTCGGTGAGTGGGTGGGGGTTCCTGGGGGGGGCAGTAGATGGAAAAGATGTTGATGGGTCTGTTGGATGAATCCTG
>QLNU02014176.1:170744478-170762868 GCA_006491805.2 Dysdera silvatica | reverse complement strand
AAAGGTAGCCATTTTTTGTTGTTTAATAGGGTGGCAAGATTTGGCATGGGGTAGGAGAGCAAAAAAGTTTACAGTAAACTGAAGTGATAAATTTGTTATTGGCTTTTGCTGTAAACCTTTTTCCATCTCCCTTCATCCCACGGCAAATCTTACCACCCTATCAACTAAAAAATGGCCGCCTTTTACACATGTTTTCCGTGCATTAAAAGTTTGTTCAATGTCCTCAACATTTTCTCGCGAGTTCGTTGTCCTTAAATCAATCGCCATCAATAAAGGCTATAATCCTAACGTAATTGGCCTTGCTCTCCAAAAATTTACTAAATCTATTCCACTCACTGTGCTTTCTAACAAAGTGAAGTCTCAGGAACCACCGTCCGTCCATTTTTTCAAAGATCAGCTTTCTTGTTTCCAAAGTTCTTAAAAAAAGCCAATTTTAGAGGAATCTTTTCCCCATACAATAAAATTCATACCTGAAAGCTTGAGGACGATGGTTGGTTGCTTGAATCTTCATGTCACAAGGACAGCAAGGGGGTCGTTTTGTGCCAAACGACATGAAACCGTACATGCGGTTTTAAGATCAAAACAAATTAAAACTACATTGGTAAAAAATGTAATAAAAATACATTGAAAAGACACAATGATTAAAGATGATATCCTAATTTTAAAACGTTGGGGTATTTACCAGGTTTTTTATTAATGTAACTTATCTTACATTGGTACAGACCAAATGAGCCTTGCAGCACAGGTCGAAAGAACACCTTAAATATGTAGAGAAGGCAGAGTCCCCCAAGTCTGCCATCGCTGTTCATTCCTGGCCACGCAAATACAAGTTCCCTTTTTAAGTAAGATTCAGATTTTAGAAGCAAACATACTTATATAAATATTAAAATCAGTGACTATAACTAAGAAATTAAAATACAATGTCTTGATGCATGCTTACCAATTTCAGTTCCTGTATTTGATCTTTCAATGCACATATGGTCTCTACCAAATTTCTATAACAACACCAGTATATGAATATGAATGGGTAAAATCGGTATATAATAGCGAGTATTACCATTGCTACTTTAAAGTAAAATTACATTTAAAACGTAGGCATATACAGAAAGTTTGTAAGGGGGTTATAGGCTTAATGGGGGGGGAGTTACAGAGCTACAACTCACATATTCCTATGTTAAATATACAAAATTTCATTGCAATTGGGGGGGGAGTTACAACCCCCATCAACACCCCCTGCATATGCCAATGGTTTAAAATGCACAATAAAACTACTTTACAATCACAAAATGATGATACTTATAGCAGCATTTAAACACAAACTACAGTAGGACCCCGATTGTTAGAACTTTACTTAACCAAAACGATCTGTTACTTTTATTTTTTAACAAACTAGTTCAAAGCCTTCGGTAAAAATGCTAGTGTTTGTTTTTCATTGTACTCCAAAGCAATTAATATCTTAATTAACAAATACAGTGTGTCTCAAATGTTCAGTCGCAAAAGTCATTTAGTTTTTAAGAAAAAATTACGATATAAACAAAATATTAAATTCATCCATTTTATTACAAAACAAATGCTGCTTGCATATATAAATTCAGCACCTCTGATACCTATTCAATGAATGAAAATTACAAAAATGCCTGTCTCAAAAGTTTAGTCACAGTTTGATTTTTACCTCTTGAAAAATCAGAAACATATTTCAAATTTATAGGCTTTTTTCCCTTTTCTATAACTCTATAGACTATCTTCTACTGAAGAAATTAAATTTTGCAGAATTACTGGGCTGATTGTATACTATGCTTTCCCCATGTAACTTTTAAACTCTTCTACCAAGAAATACTACTTACCACAAACTGTGCAACTTACAATCCCCTATATGTTCTCAATAGGGTTAAGGTCAGGACTGCACAATGAACAATCTAAATTTGCAATATTGTTTTGCCGGAACCACGATTTTGTTGAATTAAATGATTGGAATTTAGTATACCAATTTCGTGTACCAATTAAGTGAATTGGTACACCAAATTGGTCCATGTGTGGAAACTTCTGTAACACTTTTTCCCTTGTTCTTTGCAAATCATTAATGAAAGATGTGTGTTGTCTTTTTATCCCTTGTTATTTTCCAATTCAGGATAAACGACATGACATCCTTCTCAATTGTTTCCTATCATTGGGTGTCAAGTGATGCCCAAGTTATAAGGTTGCCACAGCTATGAAAATACTCTAGTGAAAAAAATAATGAACTTACTTTTCTTCAATAATAGCACTTTCTCCTTGGAACTCTTCAATGATTATTTTTTCTTCTTCGGCTATCATTATATTTGGTGTGTCCATAAATGCTAAATGCATAAGGAAGTGGAAACTCAATGGCAGTGAAAATATGATTGTTGATGTGTCATGCAAAAAACTTTTAAACAAAATGTGATAGCAGTAGCTTTGAGTAAGCAAATTTACATAATCTCATTCTTTTTCATGAATAAAATACAGTAATATAGTTAAATTTGGGTAATTTGAAAGCATTTACTTTGAATTCATAGTTAATTCGAACTTTTTTCATAGTCCTGTGAATCTTCTATCAAACAAAGTAAAAAAACCAGCTATAAAGCAAAGTTCTTTTGATTAATTTAAAGTTCTCGTCACTCAAAAGATGTTTACCATGGGTATACACATGTTTTATTGCGCAAGGACGTCAAAAGTCATGCTGCGTTGGAGCCTAGTTTTCTGAGGAATCCAAACTGTTGATGACCTATAGAACCAAGCCCTGGACTACATACAGTGAGCAGTTAGTGAACTTCGTTTTACCATTGCGACTCAAACCCGGGATAACAGCACACTAGATAAAAGAATTACCACTGCACCATGGCAGGGCCTGAATGGATATGATAATGTAAGATTACTATGTATGCAATAGAGATGAAACGGGCTGAGCCTGGGCTCTATATTTCATAGTTTTCGGGCTCAGGTCGACCCCAGCTTATTATTATTTGGATGCAACCGAAGCTGAAAACAAAATTTACTTGAAATTATCCCAGAAATACAGCTGTGTAATTCGTATTTGAGGATTGTAGAAATATGTCTCTGACGGAGATTAAATAGTGCAGTTCAACAATTTTTTTAAAATTTAAATCACATGTCAAGGGGTTGAAGTTCTATTTGAAACTTCGGGTTCAGGCTCACATTCCCATAAAGTATTTCAAGCTTGGGCGGACTCAAATTGCAAATCTTCGGGCTCAGTCCTCAAGAACTGAGCCTGAACTCAACTCTAGTATGCAATACCAATAACCTTTAAAATCAAGCAAAAGTAGAAAAGACTAATGCAGCGCAGTCCTAACTGACCTCGTGTCATAAACTGCAAACAGGACAATGATTGTGCATTGCAACTGGCATCCTGTTTGTTAAATTTTTAAGGTATAAGGAGAGTTACAATCATGCTGCAGAAGTCCTACAGTTTCTCAAGCAATCAAAACTTCTTTTGACGAAGGATTCAAGTGAAACTGTAGATCTGTTGAAAGTGGGGGGGAAAAAAATGGCAAGTGCTTTGGTACCTACGCTAGGCTGAAATTAAGCATGTTCACATGGCAGCCAAATATGTTACCACTACCCCACCGCCATCAACATGCATTTTTCAATCAAAATTAAAAGACTAATTTGTCTCTAAGCAATAATTTCTAAAGGCTAGTCCACACTGGAAGACTGGGTCTTGCAATTTTAGTTTCACAGACTGGGTCTAGCAATTGTCTACAGACTTTCAGTAGACCATCAGGTAGTCAAGAGGCCATTCTGAGACCAAAATAGCAGAATGTTGATCCCCCATCCGAAATGGGAGTCCTGAGACAACCGTTATACAATGTAGAGCAACCTAGCACAGTGTGGACGCTTGTGATACCGTAGACCTAGAATAGTCTGCCTCCAAACTCACTGGTACACACTTCGCCAACATGTTCTCACATAGTATTTATTTTTTCACCTGTGACAATGTGGCCCAATGCTGAAGTTCTGCAGTTAATAAACATATGTTATCTTGTTTATGAGACATAACTAGTCCACATTACAAAAATCATTCAAAGATAAGAGTAGCAGTAGAAGACCCAGCTAAAAAATATGGTATGTCCATGGCCAATCCGAAAAAAATAAATCACAATCTGAAAACATCTTTCGGTTAAGAGCATAAAAAAGTTAATAAAAAAAAAGCGGTGGCTCTCCTTATGTATCCCATTGGCTTGCATACAATAATTTGCCATTTCTCCTGCAAAAGGACTGAATCGCAATAAGAATCAACAAAGAATGCTCCAATACTGACTAGAGACATGCAGACAGGTGTGGACCCGAGACAAAGTCTATAGACTGTCTGGAACAGTCTACAGACATAATCTCCCAGTGCGGACTTACCTTAAGAAAAAGAAAGTGCAAGTACATTTACCTTGTTTTGCCTAAACATAGCAATTTATATTTAAGGAAAAAGGCACACAGTTCAACCATGAATAAGTTAATATCCAAGTGCACACAAAAGATGCAGCAATGATTCCAGTGCAAGTGTCATATCAGCAAATAAATAAAACTGCATGCTGCACTCTTCACTTGGTTCAAAAGATTGACAACGTCAACAGCCATGTGGTCTGGCACTTTTAGAATGTATACTGGTTGCATTTCAGGCTTAACATTTTGGTTTTGACTTAACAGTTGCAACCTTTGCTCGTAATGTTATGTTTCAATTAATGTTTACTTTGTCTTATAGATATTTCAAGTTGCAGGCAGGCAGAGAATGATAGCCATGCTGATGATGATATTAGACTCCTTCCATCGTAGGCCATTAAACTGTACAATAAGGCATCTTATTGAAAAGAAAAAAAAAAAAATGCTTTATTTAACGATGTTAAGTTCACAGAAGACAAACTGCTTGCTGTCATTGGAGTATTTTCATCATTTCTAACGCATGTCATATCTTTTTCCTTTGAATTGTTAGATGTACTGTTGACACAAGTACATTTCAACATCTGCTTAACATTCTTGCTTAGTAAGAGCAGATTTATTTTCAAATCAGAAGGCAACCAGAGGAGGTTATAAGAAAGCATATGAAACCATTCGGTTCTTCGCTTCACAGTACCGTTCCCACAATGGAATTGGGAGTACAGGACAGTGGAGTAGATGGGTTCAGTCCATTTCTTCACAAAAATTACCGAGCACACAAAAAGGTTTGTTTGTTTGTTTTTTGGTTTTACGGCTCAAAGACTACAGTGGTCATGCTGCGCCGGGACCTACTGTTTTCCGAGGAATCCGAACCTCTTAAGGCCTGGGGAACCAAACCCCGGACTACAGTGAGCAGTGCGATCTTTTATGAGATCTCTGAGTAAGCGTTCTTTTTGCACTGCTGGGAGTCGAACCCGGATTAGCCGCGCAATAGGAGAACGCGTTACCACACTGCGCCACCGCAGGGCCCCCACACAAAAAGGATTGGGAAAAAATGCCAGTGCGATACAGGAGCTTCGCAAAGCAGTCATGGCCTGTGGCTACATAGAATTCTGGAGCTGCCCTGTTTCTGGGCCATTCAGGAGCATCTACATATTCGTACATTGCAACATCCACTTAACCTTCCTGTTCAGTAAGAACAATTTCACTCATGAATTTAGGAAAAGGCTAGAGTGAGATTAGAAGTGCAAAATATGTCTAAATATTTTCTCAAAATCAATCCCCATTCCGAACATTAATAAAACAGAAAAGTCTGCAACGTTTATACAAAAGCATTTATTTTTAATAAATTGATATCACACTGTCATAACATCCATAAAATTCTTACCCGACAAACCCAGAAACCAATATGCATAACAATTACAATTCTATATCAATTCTGCCATAAACATTTACTTATATACTTAAGCAAAACGCGAGTAACAAAATAATAAAGCTCCCTTGTTGCTAAACCAATGCTGGGTAACTGGACAGAATGATGTACAGAGAACGGACAAAATTTATAAGATGCCCTTAAAGGATTTTACGTTATATAAACATAAGTTTCTTGTACGGATAATAAAGCGTCTTTAAAAAATGCAGCATATTAAAATAAGTCCTGGTAAAGCTATAGGATAACATCAGCATTAGGAGCATTAAAAGGTGCTGACACTCAAAGACGAACGGAAATCAGTCAAGCGGAAGAAAAGTTCATCTCTTCGAAATTAAGCAAACATTTTCAGGTTCGGCCTAAAATGAGTATTCCCTTATATATATTTCCTAACGGTTTTGATGGAGAAGGTTCCACAGCACCAGGTGGCGGAGCGGGAATAGATAGGAGTGTAATCATCATAGTCGGGATCGACAAAACGTCTTCGCATGCCTGGCAAGGCCATCAAATGGCGAATATCCACTAAACGTCCAGCCATGAAACGAAAGAAAAAGAAAGAAAAACAGAATCAGGCAAAGGAAAATGAACACAACATGCAAAATCATATCAACGAAGCAGAAACAAAAAAAAATGGTTAACTATTCTGTAAATACCACACCTTGTTGGGGAAAATAATTGCTAAACGGGCAGCATTTCTCCCTGACAACTTGAATTCTTGCCAGCTTAGCAAAAACCAAAAATAGCATTGAAGTGAAAATGTCATACTTAAAATACAAAGAGAAATTACTCGCGAGGCAATGCAAGAAGTAAAATTAAAAGACAATATTTTTGATAAAACACATAAGAGCATACTGTGAAACCAAAATAGAACTGATTGAATCAGTTTCTACATCTACATTTTTGGCTTAAGCTAAAGCTCTACTGAGCTCATCAGAATCAGAAAGGAGAAGAAATTGACTGTTCACATTCTAGACTGGTGTCAAACGCAAGAAACCATAAGGTTCCTGTGTTGAAATTCTTCAAAGTGCATTAAAGAGTATAGTATACGCACATGGTCTTCTTCGCACTTTAAAATTTGAACTTTAGCGAAAAGAAAGAGAATTAAATTGACTTATGGTTTTGTGTTTTTACAGTGCAAGAACATCAAATATCGTACTGTGTTGGGGAATCCAAATTTCTCCGAAGCACCCAAAACCCCTGTAAGCCTAGAGCATGGGTGCAGACAACATAAAAATATTGGGGGAGGGGGCAGTATACCAGTGAAAGGCAGCTTGTTGTTAATGAGGGCCGTAGCCAGCGGGTGGTCCCAAGGGCCCATCTCCCTCTTTCCGAAATGTTTTTGCTACCAATACTTATTCTTTAGCCCTGAAAATCCCTGAAAAAATTTCTGGTTAAGGTCCTGTTTTTAACAACTCTTTACAGGGATAACAGACATCAACAAAGCAGTGTTTAATTTAAATATGCTTCTGCTTGATGACTTTCACTTTACCATAAAATTAATATTCTAGTTACATTTCCAGTTTCATTTTCACATGCAACCTTATGAAATTTCATATTTATTACACTGGCGTTGATGATTGATGTAGACAGTCCCCTTAACTTATGTCGTTGATAATGAGCTTACTGGGCTAAAAAGGTCCTTGAGCTTGTGAAATTAAAATAGAGAAACTACAGTCGTAGTTATAACATGGTTAAAAACGTTCAGTTTGAAAGTTGAAATAACACTTCAATGAAAACGCTGCCATGCAGAAAAAAGCGCCATATAATACAATCCAACAAAAGGTATAATTACATCAAATAAATGACAAAGTGCATTGTTTTTATTTTGTACTAAATACACTACGCCGAAAAAATATAACCGCATTCCTTAGATTAAAAAAAAAAAATTAAATTTTGAACGACGTTACCCGTTATAAAATTTTTGTTTGAAATTGGGGGGCATGGAACCCTAATACAACGTCGGGAGGGCGGGTCCCCCCCGTGCCCTACACCAACGACGCCCGTGGTCTAGAGAACAAAGCCCCAAAATATAGTGATTGGTTTTTTTTTTTTTTACCACTGCACTACCATAAAACTAAAATTAAACTGGACAAAAATTGCACTGTTTTTTGCACATTTATATTTTTTAACTCCAAAACTACCCAAAGGGCAGTGGCAGTTCTAGGCCATGGCCCCCCAAATATAACCAGATTTTATCATATTGTCCATATGCACGGATGCCACCAGATGAGTCCGTGCACATATACATAGGCAGGCATTTGTGCCCCCCCCTTTTTTTTTTTGGTCTAGAATCGCTACTGCCAAAGGGTCACTTAAAATGGAACTGATGGCTTACCTTTAAGTAGCCATTCAAGGAAAACGACACAAAGCAAAAATAAATGTATTGTTTGCCTAAAGAAAAATGAAACAGCATAACAATAAGTTATGAGCTACTCAAATGGAAGTGTAAAGTCCTGGGCTACGGGTTAATACAAAAATGGCAAGTATGTGGATTCAGATTATTTATTTTATTTTTTTTTTTGCATAGTAGACAAAAGCATTAGAACTAGGTTACTGCAAGATACCCCACTTTTAATAATTGATTCGTTTTTAATATACAGTAAAACTTCAATTTTGGGTTTTGTTTGTTTACTGTATAATGCAAAGGTCATGCTGTGGCAAGATCTCCAGATTTCTGAGGAATCCCTTGAAGCTTAAGGAAACAACACCCAGACCACAATGAGCATTTAAGTCTGCAAGCATTTTTTAAGGGTTTTTTGCCACTGTTTGAAATCGAATCCAGATTAGCAGTATGTCAGGTGAACATGTTATCATTGCAGGGCCTTGGGTTTTTATAAGGAGCATAAAAAAAATTTACAATGGAGAAATATGTGTGAAGTAGGAATGTCATTCTATTTAATTAATAATTCATTTCATATTTAGAACAATGGAAAAAAGATATTTGAAGCGTGGAAAACCTGTACAAGATTGCAAAATCATGGTTTCACTACATATATATTCATTATTTATATTAAAGGTAACCTCAATTCAATTTGGTTTTGACCCACGACCAAGTCGTGCTGGAAACACCAATTCTTGTTCAATCACCAAAGTTAAGCAGTTTGGAGCATAATCAGCTTTCAGGTAGGTGATCACTTGCAGGAGGCTGCATGTTGTGATGGTGTCAATTGCGTAATATGGTGCTTCCAATTACCAATAAATGACTGACAACCATTCACTGGTTTGGCCGTCAAATACTGAATAATTAAAAGGACCAAATGGATAAGCTTGGAAAAAAAATAGACAAATAACTGAGCTATGAGTTATCTAAGATGGGGCCATGCAGGGCCGGATTATCCCATAAACAAACAAGACGAATGTCTAGGGCCCACTTTTTTTTTGCTTTTTTCAGAAGCCTGACGCAGTGAAGGCTCAACGCTACTTCAAAACCGTTACCAATCAGAGCCTATCACTAGGGCAGTAATTTTATTACGGTGCACATTTTAGAATTTTTTTTCATATACGTTGCCTGCAAATATGTTGCCCGTACCGATTTTATTTTCAAAGTTTAAAATTTAAATTCCAGAACCGATTTAGCGAGCGATCGGACACACTAAGCATTTTTGTTGGTTGGTCCCAACAGCCTTCTTTTATAAGGACCCTGATTATATACTTAATTTATATCACAAAGGGCCCGGAAAAGCAATTACCTAGGGCTCTATGAAACCTTAATCCAACCTTGGGACTATGGGTTCAATTGAATTCCGAACCACGATACATTTGCCACGATTCTTACTCAGATTAGACAAAAACATTCTAAGACTTTTTCAGGTTTTTTTTTCATAGCCAATCGCAAGCAACTTCCAACAGAACTTCAGTTACAGGGACAAGGTCTTAGCGTTTGCAGGAGACTTAGCAATTCAAAACAGAAATTAAGAAACATTTCTGTGACTTTTCCAGGATTGACCAAAATATCTCGTTTTTCCCTGCCCTTTAGGGGTGATTGCAAATTCCCTGACAATTCTAAGTTTTCCATGAATGCTGATAGAAGTACAACCAAGTATACCAAAAGCCGAACGCAAGCTAAGTGTCCTGAGTAAGTATGAAATGTGTGTGTTGCACAAATTTCTACATAAAGACAAGCTATTAATATCTATTTAAAAAATAGTACAGTTTTACAGCTTAGGTACAATATTAGTTTCAAACTTAGCTTTACAGCTAAGATATGCTGCACCAGTTTTCTGGTGAATGCAAATATTTTTCATAAGGAATCAAACCTCGGACTACATATCTATAGAAAGAAAATCAGCAAACGATGAATACCTGCTGAAATCAAAGTCAAATTATTTACATGTGAGCCAAAACTAATCTAGAACAGAGCTCATTTGCTTCTTTTTTTTAAATACAAAGAATTATTACAAAAATATATTAAAATTATTAAATCCAATACCAATTTAATAGGAAATAAAAAATTTTTTGATTGAAGATCCTTTAGTCCAAATGCCGAATACATTTTGCCAGAATATATTTACCTATAGTCGACTAAAATTACTACACAAAGGTAAATAATACACAGTTTACTTATAGCACTAACATTGGCTTTTAAAATCCAATATTGCAGAATTCAAGTTATCAGAGTTTCGCAGTTATCAGAGTTTCGCAGTTAACTGCAATATCAGGTTTCATTTTTAAAAAAAATAATGCTTCAAAAAAATTACCTGAATTCACAGTGTATCGACTCTTGGCGCTGGTGCAGTAAGCTTCAATAACTTGTAGAATCTTCATATCTCCCTCGTAATTCTTTTCTTCAGGAACTAAAAGTCAAAATTTAAGCTGTTACATTTGCTAAAAATTTATTCATTTTTTAAAATAATTTTATGTATATTAAGGTATTATTACCTCCTCAAGTAGGGATAAATACACATTAAATTGCCAAATATGGCTTTAAACACAAAATAAAAGTCGCAAGAGGATTTTTTAGAAGCCGGGGAATACTTACAATACAATTTTTGCCACCCACGATTTATTAGCTCAAACTAGAGCTATATTTGATTTGAGGTGAGATGCCTATCCTGGATTCTCAACTAGGGCCCTCTGCGGATTTTATGGCTCAATAGGACGCAATGAGGTCCTTATCTGCCTAGCTGTCCAAGACATTAATCTGCTCATGGCACTGAGAAAAAGGAGCAGGGGAAGAAATGGAGGAAAAGAGGGGAGGGAAGGTTAAGAGGCGAAGGAGATGGAGGTTGGGAGTGGAAAGGGAACAGGAGAAAGGGATTAGAGGGTTAGGGGGGAGTAGGAAGAGACCGCCAAGAAAACAGGGGTTGGGAGGATAAAGAACATGAAGTTAGAGGGGTAAAGGAGAGAGAGAGCTAAAAGAGCAGTTGGAGTGAAGAACAGAGAGAGAGAGAGGGTAGAGGTGAAGGCTGGGAGTAGGATGGAGGAAGGAAAGGGGAGGAGCGAGTGAAGAAGAGAGAGAGGGGAGGGCTGGGAATAGGATGGAGGGAGGAAGGAAAGGTAAGCAACATGGCGGCAAGCCAGGACAAAGTTGCCAAGTGTGTTGGAAACACTTCCCACTAAAAACGAAATGGGACAGTAGAGATTCTTGTATGAGCGCTAAAAAATTTGAATAAAATAAATACCTTTTTTCTTCGACTGTTACTGCGGCGTAACATAACTTCGCCTTTGTTAGCGCTGAGGTTTGGTCTCATTGGTGGATGAGGCATAAGGCTCCACGATGTCCAAACTTTATTATTAATTCGAGGCTCTGTAGTCGGTCTGTTTATTTGTGGAGATGATCTATCCTCGTTAACAATAACCGTATTGTTGCAATGCTAAATAGTAACAAAATTCATCGTTACACTTCATATATACAGGGGTTGGACAAAATATGAACACCTGCAAAAAGAGAAAATCTTTATTAATAGTCTGACGACCCTTCTTTTGCCTGAATTACAGTTTGTATCCGACGTCAGATGAACAAATACAAGTTATGCACAGTGGTCACAGGAATATGTGACACTCCTCCTGCAAAAAGGTCGCTAATTCAGGAAGTGTTCTTGGGGGTGGAAATGAACTACACAGCTTGCCCTCCAAAACACCCCCCACAAAGGTTCCCTTATATTAAGATAAGGGGACTGAGGAGACCACACTAGGTGTTGTACTTCGTCATTGTGTTCATTAAACCAGTCTTGAGTAATTCCAGCACTTTGAATGGGAGCATTATTATCTTGTCGTTATACAGTGCACAGGTTGTTAACCAGGGAATAAAGTTTGCACAATTGGATGAAGATGGTCAGCCAGAATACTGAAAATCTTATGCTGAAACCAGCCCATGCTGGACAACAAGTGGACCAAGATCACAGTGCGACATCGCGTCCGACAGCATCACCGATGCCCCCCCACCACTTCCATGCTGAACAATAGGAAGGAGACTGTCAACATGATAGGCTTCTACTGGCTTTCTCCAAACGCAAACACGTCCATTGGTCTGGAATAATGTGGACGATTCGTCTGACCAGATGACATTCTCCCATCATTGTGTCCAATTTTTCTACTCTCGACATAGTTTAACAAATAGTTTTATAATCACCGCTCTACCGTGAATGTTTGCCACATGAAGTTCAAGCCGGACAGTTTTTGATGATATAGTTTCCTGTATATGTGTGTGCAGCTCAGATGTTATTTGGGATGTAGCTGTCTTGTGCTTTCTGGCCAAAACCTGCTTCAAAGCCCTTCTTGTCTTTATCGGTCAGCTTTGATCGTCAGCCACTGTTGTGGTTGGCAGATGATGTCTTTTCTTTTTCCCTGACACCTACAAAAGTGACCGTTTTTGTTACTGACATTCCAGCAAGAAGGGACTCCAGCAATCATTCCTCTTTTGTAATTGAGAGGTCAGCCATAACGAAGTTTTAAGACCGCAATATACATATTTCGCATCTGACCGCTATCACTGCTACTCATAGGCCGATATGTGTGTGTGTACGTTTTCTCCCGTTAGGTGGTATGCTTCAATACCTGGGAGCAGGAGTATACGACAGGTTTCCAGCAAGTACTGTTATTATACACAGGTGTTCGTATTTTGTTCAACCTCTGTATATGTGTGTGTGTAGAATATAATGGCAGGAGAAACGTTTTCAAATAAATGCATGTTACTTTATAAATAAGTGAATATGAATTACATTGAATACAAATTCAATGTATTAATTTAATTATTTATATGATTACGTTCATATAAATAATTAAAAACAAAAATTAGCAGGGAAAAATGTACTAAGCATAAATTCAAAACTATTGTATTTATATAGTTGGTTGGTTGCATTTTTATGGCACAAGGACAGCAAGGGTCATTCTGCACCAGTATTTATGTAGTAGTCATATGCGTTTATTTTTGTGTAACAACCTTTGATATTTTGCTGCACAAAAAATGTTAGCGATGACTCATCATAAAAATGTTCCCATGTATATCCATGAAGTGTAGTACCAGAAACTGTTTTGGCAAATCGAAAACCGTAACATTTTAGAATGTCTAACGAATAAAAGAATTTTTTTTTTTCTTTTAAATTCAATTTATGCAAAAACGAGTTTTCCACATAATGACCATAGGATTTCACAAAAACTTTGATACATGGAGATTTTTTTACATATAGGCATATTCTGCTGTATATATAAAATTATTCCAAACTCCCTATACAAATTTCAATGGGAAATGAGGAACACTAAACAAATCTTTTTATATCACCTCTTAGTGGCAAGCTATTATTGGGTGGTGCAGGAATTAACAATTCCTTTGCAATGGCCATACCTTACTCTGACTTGATATGTGCAACATGGTGCATTTCATGAATGATGAGATGGCTGCTATATACCTAGCATATGTAGCCATCAACAAAACATCCTGTGTAGGGTTTGTTTGTTTGGATGTTTTATGGCGCAAGAGCATCTGGGCTATACTGCGCCGAACCTGTGTAGGGAATTTGCCAGCTTGTTTCTGAACAGATAGTATATACACTTTCGTCTCTAGACATACATTCATGGACGGAAAAGAGTTGTTTTGGTGTTCTTTTTCTCCCATTAAAGGTTGCAAAAAGAGTTTCGAATCACCTTGTCAAATCGAATACAATTTAACTAGAAAAGCAACTTTCAAATAATTGAAAATAGAATTCAAAGTCCATTGATTTAATGGAAAACAAACTTTCCAAAATAAAATAAATTTTTTCTTCTCTTTTTTATTTTTTCTTACATTGTACGGTAGTTGCTGCTGAGGTGCACCAACTGGTGAATGAGCTTGCAGTGAGTGAGACGGACTGCTGTGTGAAGAAGACTTCGGACCAGGGGCTACCGGACTCACTATTTGGATGTTACCAACACTCTGGAAGAGATTCAGCCACTGTTCAAGGATTTCTTGTGAAGCACAAATCACAATGATCCTCTGAATCATATTGCCTGTAAGTAAAGGAGTTGTGGATATAGGGATTATTGACCACAAAACCTGTATTAATATTAGTCATATAGTTTACACCAGCAGTTTTAAAGTACACGATATTTTTCCGCCACCCACATGCGGATCCACACGTATCTTTCAAAAAATATAAGGTATGCCCAAGTGAAAAGAAGACTTTTGATCTAGTGGCGGCATATGTAACCCACAGTCAGTAATGCATGCACTGATAGATAGCTAAGCGTTTATCGCATTTGTAGTGAACGGCTTTGTGTCAGTTTCCTCATTTGTGGAAAATTGTTTTGAATGGTAGGGTGCATTATGGACTCTTCCAGATCAGCGCAAAGAGCTGTTATTCTTTGTGCAGAAGGCGAGAATGCTTTAGAAATTTATTGTGATAGGAAGGACGTGTACGAAGAGCAATGTCTCGCAAGTTTCACCATATACTGTACTGCAATGCATTGCTGAGGCTTAAACAGGTCATCAAAATTAAGCTCAGAAATAAGCTCTCGAAAGGGATAGTGCTGCTCCAGGACAAAGCATATTACCACTATGGTAATATGTTTGCTACCATGTGAATAATTCTGGTTTTATCCCAGTAGGCCTGTAGCCAAGCTGGGCCAGCAGGGGGCTGGCTTCAGTTGCCCCATCAAGCTATATATATATATAACAATCACCCAGTCAGCACCTTGTGCCCTTCCCCAGTTGCCCCTTCATCCTCGTTACAGGCCTGTATATAATGCTCGTCAGTTTTTACCTACTGGTCAATGTTGCAGGGTTTGATTTCCTAGGGGGAAAAATAGGCCTGGATTCCTCAGAAAACCGCAGGTCCTTCTATAACATGATCTTCTCAATCCGTAAACCATGGAATACAAAGAAAAAATGTTTTTCATTTCAAAATTCAGTCATCCCTTATTATTCGTAGAGTTACGTTCAGTGAATGGCAAAACCGTGAGTGACAAAGCCAAAACTATATATGTAAAGGAGGGTTGTGTTTATAACAATTGTCTTGCATACAAAATGCTGTACATTAGTACAATATATTTACAAAAAAAAAATGCAGAAAAATTTGATGCATATTTTATAAATGGCACCAGCTTTTAATAGTTTGACTTGTTTACATTTTTCTTAAATAATTTAGCATATGGACAGAGTTAGCCACGTATATGCATACTCTATTTATTCGTATATTTTTAGTACTTAATACATTAGGCTTATATGCAATAGTATGTGCATATATTGTTTTGACCTAAAAACTTATAATTTTACTAAAAATTTTATTTTTTAAGAATTGCAAAAAAAAAAAAAGGGGGACAATGAATAGTCAAAACCGTGCATAGCGAGGAACGATTGTACTTGGATCTTAAGTAATAATAAAGAGTCAAAGAAAGAAAAGAAATGTACACACTTAACTTTTGTACAAGAAGTTCATGTGTGTAGTTTTACGGCTCAAGGACTACAATGGTCATGCTGTGCCAGGACCTATTGTTTTCCGAGGAATCCGAACTTCTGAACCTACAATTTTCTAAGGAATCCAAACCTCTTAAGGCTTAGGGAACCAAACCCTGGACTACAGTGAGCAGTACAATCTATATGAGATCTCTGAGTAAGTGTTCTTTTCACCGTTGGGAGTCGAACCCAAGTTAATGGCACACTAGACCACATTACCACACTGTGCCACCATAGGGCCGTTGTACAAGAAGTAAAGGAAAAAATAAATCCTTGGCTTTATGATTTATATATACAAAAACTTCCACTTTTCAAAATACTTCATGCAGAAATACTATGCATCAAAATAATTCAACTTAGGTATGCAGTATAAAATCTACTCCAAAGAAAGGAACCCCCAAGTAAATAATTCAATTGAAATCAGAATTAAAACTATGACAGCTACGTCAATAACTGTTAGATGATACTAATTACCCACAAATAAAAGAATGATTTCTTAACTTGAATTGTCCGACTAACTGTTGTTAAGGAATTAATCGGGTTGTAAAAGATGGGATTTTCTGCTGTATGCAGAACATGCCAAATTTGTAAAAGGGTCCGGTGAAACTGCAAATATATTTACAATGAAATTATTTTGTGTTTAAATAGTCTAAGAACAAAGGCAAATGTTTTACCACTAATTTCGAAAGCAAACGGGTAGCCTTCTGACGGATCTAGTTTTGTAACGGTAACACCTGACAATGGAAGCTTCCCCTAAATGACAAAACACAATAATGCAAAAAATTGAAACATTCACAGTTTGAACAATAAAATTTGTGAATAGGATCATAAAGAATAGTTAATTATACAGTGAATTCACGATTATCGGGTTTGCATATTTTCTGCACCCAAGAAAATTTAATTTTTTAAAAAAGAAATATTAAAAGGCAAGATGGTTGAGTATTGAAAATAAAATAATTGCACATCATGAGACATTACTGATGAATTATGACTTTGAATCTAAAGTTAAAAGCACTGCATGTAAAGATTTAATCCTGTTTAAATCCTTGTTATCAAACTACAGTTAATTCATTCAATTTAAAAAGAACCGTGAAGCCTGAAAATGTGGCGAATTTTATTTAACATAATAATATATGTATGTCATCATCATTATCGACCATTTTTAATTTTCTGCAGGGTAGATGTCTCTGTTATCACACATATAGTACGGCGAAAGAAATACAGAAGCAGCAGCTTTGTTGACCAGACGGATTGGCAAGCTGCAGTTTAACGAAGAATCCGAACTTCGGTCACCACAGCCAAAGTTCTGCACTAAGACACTGCCTCCTAAATTTACCCTCTAAATTTAAGAGGCAGTGGCTAAGATGGGACTCGTTGTGTCAGCCCCCCCTAGGGAGTATTCTTGGCAGAGGATGGTTACGGGACATATAATTGATCCCTGTGTTCCACAGGGATCAATTTTGTGCCCATTGCTTTTCTATATTACTAACATCTTCCACCTTGACATTAACGTTAAAACTATCTGCTATGCTGACGATACTTCGATCTTCTTCCGTCTTGCTGACATTGAATCTTTGATTAGAAATGTGACCCACGGTTTCCCTATCATCGTGCAATTGTTTGCTAAATTTTTTTTTAACATTAAATGCCAACAAAACAAAAATTGTTCTTATTAAAAAAAGGATAGTTCCCTATAACGTAACGTTCATGTTGAGCAGCAAACGTATACCTCTCTAAAGAGGTAGATTTCCTGCGTGTTAAGCTTCAATCTAACTTAAGCTGGGAAGAGCATCTCAAATATTTGCCTAAAAATTAGTAGAAATATTGGAGCGATTAATAAAATTAAATACATTTTACCTTCAAATATTTTGGTCCATTTATATCACACTTTAATCGAATCTCACTTGAACTACTGCACCCCTGTTTGAGAATCGGATTCATTTTTCCAATATAGCCGTCTTGCAATACTTCAAAATAAATACATAAACATCGTTTACAATTCCATACCGTTCTCCTGCAATTTTGATATTCGTAAAAATCACAAGCTGCTGAATATTGGTGAAATTTACATGATGAGAGTCCTCCTAATTATGTTTTACAGAATAAATTCCAATTAATATAATCCACTCATCCCTCTAAGAACTCCTACACGTGGATTTCCCACCTCTAATAGCTCCAACTTGATTCCGATTAAAGCCCGCCTTGAACTTTCCAAACGTCGACGAGGATACTCTGCTCCAACTCTGTGGAATGCTCTCTCAGCAGAAATTACAAGTATCCTCTCTCTGGCCACATTCAAAAAAAGTATATACTGTATTTATTTTCATGGTAGTAAGACAATGGGTCCAAACAGGACCCTGTTATCTTCTAACTTTTGGCTCTTAACATCCTTCCATTAACATACCATAAATTTTTTATGTATTTCTTTAAATTGACTCGAATGACTAAATAGACACTGATTTTTCATAATTATCTGGGGTCTGTGTAATTTCTTCTGCTTTTTGGTTACACAAAAAAGGGGGAAGGGAAGAGATGAGAAAGGGGGATTAGGGGGGATGAAAAGGGGGAGAAAATGTAAAAGAATAGGGAAAAAAAGGGAAGGGGAAAAGGAGGGAAGGAGAAAAATGAGTAGAAAGGGGGAAATTGGGGGAGAGGGGGAAAGGATAGGAAAAGGGGGGAAATAAATTAA
>QLNU02014176.1:170723029-170744378 GCA_006491805.2 Dysdera silvatica | reverse complement strand
AAAGGACTTCGGGTCGCCTACACCCCTTTGCTCCTGACCCCTTTAATTATAGTTTTTTAAGTAATGAGACCTGGACCTGGTTTCTTCGACTATGTAGTAGTCTTTTAATCGAATGTCAGGTGATTACAACTAAAGCGAAAAAATAAAAAGTCTTAAACTTAACATTTATATGAAATTTTCTATTTTTTATGGTTTTTCCCTAACTTCTTCCCCGCCGAACGTTTTATTCTTTATTTTGATTTTTCTAAAGTGTTTCTTTCTTCTTTTTCTTTTTTTCCTTTCTTTTTTTCTTTTTAATTTTTTTTTAAGAAAAAGCGTCTTCTGCATTCGCATATCAACTGAATATGTGTGAATTGTTTCTATGTCATAATACGTGAAAAAAAAAAAATGAAGAAGGCAACGACATTTTGAATATTTCTTGCATTTATCATCATTTATTTATTTATTATCATTTTTATCCTTGATTATCATTTATTTCATTATCATTTTGCACTTGAGCCACTAAGTGTCAATCTTAACACTAGATACAAAGTATAAGTTTTATTATACAAAATATAAGTATCATTTGGTATCAATTAAATTGCAATTCCATCGCAATCGCTCGCATGTGAGAGCGAAAACAATAAATACAAATGCATGCAAAAAATTAGAAAAAGACAGGAAAAGAAAATAAAAGAGAAAAAGGATAAAAAATAATAATACCGGAAAGGGGCTTAAAAAAGAATGGGGAACTACACATGAGTGGAAAGAAGGTCAGATAGAAATAGAGGAAAGGGTGAGAAAAGAGTGAGCAAGTCAGAAAAAAATCGAAAAAGGATGAAGAGACAGAAAATAGGATAAAGGGGTGTAGAAAACACTTGAAAGCAAATAAAAATAAATTAAATACATAAAAGAAGAGAAAATATGCAAACATAAAGATACAGAAAACCTGAAAATCAGGAAAAATAGTAAAGAAAAAAAGGGTAAGAAGATATAGCGAAATATAAGAAGATAATGTAAACATCAACAGGAAATAATAAAGATGTACTGAGAAAAACAGGTCTGTAGCCAGAATGGAGCTGCAACTGGGACAAGGCAAAGGATATATGTAACACAAGGCACTCTGGGATTGTTTTCTCTCTCTCTCTCTCTATATATATATATATATATATATATATATATATATATATATATATAAATAGCTCGATGGGGCAATTGGGGCACAATCATGGGGCAACTGAGAATAATTATGCAAAAATTAAAAGCATGTGGCAAATCAAGAGCACACATTTTGATATATTTTTCGCTGAAATTATTGATTGGTTAGTTGTATCCTTATGGCGCAAGGACAGCAAGGATCTTTCTGCGCCGCAAAAATTATTTATACCTGCTCCAAAACAACAACCGAACATTTAAACTTTCACTTTCGGTTGCGATATGACAGTAAATAACGGATGTTTTTGCTGTCAGAGATTTTCTATTTTTTACGTAGCATCTCCCAAAAACCATTTATAATAAAGGGGCTGTCATCGTGAAATCGGATTCGCTTAAAATGCATCTTCTTCATCTTTTGTAATCCCTCGCGACTAATTGAATAGCGGATTACACCTCAGAGAAGTAGGAAGAGTAGTCATTAGGATAGATGTATTTTAAATGACAACTAAAATATCGTCTGCTAGAGAGAAGAAAGACGACAATGGGAGATAGTCGCCCGCGCGGCCATGTTCAAAGCGACGGACGCGGTTACAAATGATGGAAAAGACTCCGGAACTGATGACGAAATTGATGATTGTTGGCGCCACTGACATAAGTTGGGCAAAAATCCCGGTCCAAATTCAGACAAGCAAGACCTTTGTAAATACCAAATCAAAGTTTCCACGTAGAACTAAGTCATTAGACGCATTGTTTAGCTAATTGGTGCGAAGAGACGAATTGCGCCACATGGATGTCTTCCTCTCTGGGAATACAGCGCTGCCCCCTTCGGCGGCCACTCTTCCCGTTAAACTCCTTTCACAATACGACGACGACGGGTGTCTTCCTCTGCTGGTGGATCCAACGGCAAATCTTTCCTACATCGTTTCGGCCCATTTCATCATTTGTATACATTATTTTTATATTTGTAATATTAGTTGAGACGGGTTTAAGAGGTTCCTGCGACCTACGAAACACAAAGCGTTTACAAACAGATAATAAACTCATCTGGAATTGAACGAAGGCTAATAATCTTGAAGATCATAATCATAAAATTTCGACCCTGAAATATTTCAAATTGAAGTAAAAAATGGTTTCAGGAATTAGGTCAAGAACCCAACCGATTTTACCTGAACATGCCCAGTTGTGAGCTGAAACCGGTTTGCATGAACCGGTTGTTAAATTTTTTTGAAAATAAGAACCTATTTTGATTTTTTTTTTCTGTATAGTTAATGAAGCAAACAAGCTGTCCGCTAACCGGTTACAGAGTGTTTTATAAATAGATAAATGGTTGTTAAAATTTTGGCAAGCCCCCTCTGGCTACAACCCTATTAACTAAATTTTAAGAAGTAATGTCCCTCATTCGATCGCTTACCTATTTGTATTCTAGCGACATTAACAACTCTTGAAAAACATGCTCTAATTCGTTGAAAGGACAGGGAGAGAGCAACGGCACGCATTTGTAGCACGTCTCGAGTATGCTGTGTTTAAGATTAAGAAGGCCGGTGAACATGCGGGCCATCCCACACCATTCCCACTTTCTTCCTCTATGCGGAGGTACGTCATCATCAGGTAAATAAATGAATCATTTAATTGATGCTACATAAAATATGATTAAACGTTACAGTATTTCCCCATCATAGACTTGCGCTGGTAACCTCCACCCATGATTGGGCCCAAATTCTATAGCTACGCCACTGATCATAGTAATTTTCTTTTGACTAGGAACCATTTCAGATAAGGTATAAATCAGAACATTCACGGATATAGAGGCTTTCCAAAACCAAATTCCACCGTCGTTAAAAGGCGACGTAGGTTCCTCTCGAAAAGATCAATAATTATAGTTTCTTTATTTATCCAAGGTAAGAGCCTCTAAATAATAAGATATATACAATAAGATATACAGATAATAATAATATATATATAGATATGAAATATACAATAAAAGCAATCTCAAATGGTCCGAAAAAGTACTTGCCATTCTTCAACATCGTAATTCTCCATAATCCTACAAGCTGTTCGCTAAGCAGCAGTTAACATTGTGCATCAAAGGCTCTGATGTGAGCCTACCATCTAACTTTGTGGAGTGGACAACGAATGGTTTTGTTCTGCATAACCCTGCCTGCAGACACAGACAACAAAAATTGTAATTCTGAAGTATTCCGTCGGCGATTTCGATGAGACATTAAAACAAGAGAACAGTCCCAACATGCATATCTTTGATATTATGACACATCAATGGTTTTATCCAGGTCTTCTATATATTCCTATTCCTTGGAACTACTTCCTACTGACTATAGACTATGACTCTCTAAATACTTCTGCTACGACTTATTTTATTGGACTGGCGTCCAACCTCGCTACCACTCTTCAAGCTGCAGAAAGAGTGAGACTCCAGTAAAATATTATTACAGGGCATAATAGATAACCTACATTACACATTTCTGCTTAGGAATGAATTGATGATGAATCGATAAACACAACTTAAGGGCAGGGCTGTCCTGAAGAAAATTATTGAGAGTATGCGGTGCTGTCTTAATTAAAGAGCGTTATAATCGCTAAGTTACACACTTGACTTAGTGACGCCACCGCGCAGCACTGACTAGTATTTGACTGGTCGTCTAAGCCCAAGGTGGCAGTTACCACTGTCATCAGTTTTTCATTCCTCTCCTGGCCGTACGCAGGATATTATTTTGAGGCTTGGGGGAGTTCAGGATGTTTTTCCTCATTTGTGTCCATTCAAGTTTGTAAATGACTAGGAAAAAAAAGGCTGAACTTGGTTGAAAGTTGCCCCAAAAACCAGCAAATACAAAAATTTCCGTGAGACCTTGAGAGTATGCGGTGCGTACCCTGTATTTTTCAAAATTTCTTGAGAATCGCGGCGCACACAGCGCGTACCCTTTGGGGGTATCCCTGCTTAAGAACCTATTTCCTTCAATTATTATCACTTGTATGAAACGTGTCACAATTGCTCATTTCTTGAGACACGTTACAGTCAAATGCAGATCCAAGCGGTGTGCAGACTTGCACCTCCTCTCGAAAATATCACGAATTTTTAATTATTATTAGTTATCCAAACCAGGCAACGAATTTCACCACATAGTCACAATGTGACTATGACTTGATTCCTACGATGAAGGAACCATTTCGTGGTATTCGCTTCAGAACTGTTCCAGAGATTCTTCAGGCAGTAGACCGGTCCATTCGAACTATCAACACAACAGGCGTTGGTAAAGATATCGTACAAATTCCAGATCGATAGCAACGGGTTGTGCACTATGCGGGTGACTACATTTAGGGGCAGTAAAACTTGGTAACATGCATCCATTTTGTATCAATTGTAAACAAATAGTTGCCACTATTAAAGTTCCAACCCTCGTATAAATGACCGTTTGAGTATCTCTATGAACGCATGGATTAAACATTTCTATGCAGACTCTTGCAATTTTTGCACCATCATCGTCCTCCAATTTTATTGAGTTCATTCAATTGAAAATATTGTAGACTCCTGCATTGACAAGCCTTCAATTTACGAACTGCGCCTTTCTACAGACTGTTTAGTTGGTCTAGAAGAATATCTCATAGAACTCATAAGATCCACCGAAACGTAAAATATTAAACACAATGATATTAAATGTTTAGTACGCATTTATATAAACGTGTGTGTATTTATAAAGTCTTTCTCTTAATACTTGTCACAGGCGAAAATGTTATCGTCCACTTTTCGAAAATATCTAAAAGTTTACAATGTTGGAAATTTTACTATCATTTAGTCTGTCTCTTTTCTGATTCTACGCTGCATTGAAAATTACCTCAGCGCATTTGAGAGGGACTTCGCTACATAGAACGGGGCGGACACAACAAAATGTATTTGTTACATGAATATAACAATACAGAAAGTTTTTTCGAATTTAGCAACGGACAGCGCTTTTAGAGAAGTTTTGAGGAAATTTTCAGATTATAAATACTAGTTATACCTTCATCCGAAAAGAAGGGAGAATATTTATTGTTGAGGTATGTACTTTGGGATGGAAAATCAGGGCACAATGTGTTTCCAGAAGGATTCTAGCATAAACGAAAACCAAAGCATTGGTACTGTAACCAGGAGTGTAAACGAGGCCTAGGACAGCCTAGCGGCGCTAGGACACTTCTTTTGGATGCCTAGCGGCTCTGGGGCAACATTTTAGAGAATTATACACTTTATAAACAAAATTCTGTTCAAGTAGTAAATAAAAAATATGTGGATTCGACAATTCTATTAAGAAAATTGTGTTTTAGAGCAATGACCCTAAAATTTTGAATAAATCAACTAAGAATCGTGGGAATTTAAAGGAAATTACAGCTTCGAACCCGTACCATAAATTGTATTCCAAGTTTTAGTTCGGCCGCTTGACATAACAGTAAGCAAGAACGCATTTTTAAATTGTTTTCTTTATTTTATTAGCTCACTTCATAGTGGCGCATTCCAGGTATGGGCGCCCTGAGGGGGTGTAATGGTGCATATGCACCCCTTGGCTGCGAAAAAGGGGAAGACTGAATCTGCAAGAAATTATACTCCAACAACTTTATTCAATTGAAATTTTTCCTGGATGCCCCCCCGCCCTGCATATAATTCTGGGGCCGCCCATGCTTCCAGGTTAGTTTGTATCACGTTATTATTGTTATTTTACGCTTATACGCCTCGAAACTATATGTCGTAGGCAGTGGCGCCGACTTCGTGGGTTCGAGACACTTTTTGCACCCTCAATAATTTTGTTGTGGGTTCCTCGAACCCCTAATATTTTTGCTCGTGGGGAAAATACGCATACAGAAATAGATGCACAAAGTTTTTCGTCATCGATTCTTTAAGATTTTCATTATTTGTGCCCTGTTCCCTAGATCTTTCATAAAAGTAAACTCTTCCGTTTGCCTGGGTTTACAGAAAATACAAAAGTCTAGTTTCTAGCTCTACATACACAGACGAGAAACCTTTAGCGGTCATAGTGACGAAGAGGAAAATATGTTGTCCAGTAAGTTGACCCACCCTACCTTTCAGAAGCTGTGGGATCAACCCTTTTAACGAAACAATACAGAGTTTCACCAGGAGATTCCATAACAAACAGTTATTTCGACACTGGCGTAAGGTTTAAAAACACGACGTTTCGGGAGCCAACTGCTCCCTTTGTCAAGTGAAGGCAGAATGAAGAGTTCGTGAAAGTCCTAAGCTTATATACCCGCATGTTGGGAATCCCCATCTGACGTCATCTGGTGCGGAGCAGTTCCAGCTGGGGAAACCCAAATTGGGGAAACCCTCGCCGGGAAATTCTCCGCACCCGACGATGTCAGATGAACACCCCCAACTCGAGGTTTTGCAAAAATCCTGTAAGGTTCTGGTAGAGGTTTTGCGATGTTTATTGCACGACTCCTCAAACCGTAGGTTTCCCATGATTCCAGAAAAAGTCTACTCCCCAGATTCGTCACATTCTGATGTAATACTTTCATCGAATGCCAATCTGGTTCGTGACCCTCCCTGAAGACATGTTCAGCCAACTGGCTTGAATCGTCTCCCCTAGCTACCGCACGCATATGCTCCTTCCCTCGTAGACGTATCGATCTTCCCGTCTGTCCAACATACACCTTATCACAGTCTCCACATGATATTTGGTAAATAGCACCAGATTTTTCCTCCTCAGGGACGCGATCCTTAACTTTAAGTAATAGTACCTATATAATATAACCTGTCTACACCCTATACTGTTACTTAAAGTTAAGGATCGCGTCCCTGAGGAGGAAAAATCTGGTGCTATTTACCAAATACCGTGTGGAGACTGTGACAAGGTGTATGTTGGACAGACGGGAAGATCGATACGTCTACGAGGGAAGGAGCATATGCGTGCGGTAGCTAGGGAAGACAATTCAAACCAGTTGGCTGAACATGTCTTCAGAGAGAGTCACGAACCAGATTGGCATTCGATGAAAATATTACATCAAAATGTGACGAATCTGGGGAGTAGACTTTTTCTGGAATCATGGGAAACCTACGGTTTGAGGAGTCGTGCAATAAACATCGCAAAACCTCTACCAGAACCTTACAGGATTTTTGCAAAACCTCGAGTTGGGGGTGTTCATCTGACATCGTCGGGTGCGGGGGCTTTCCCGGCGAGGGTTTCCCCGATTGGGGTTTCCCCAGCTGGAAATGCTCCGCACCAAATGGCGTCAGATGGGGATTCCCAACATGCGGGTATATAAGCTTAGAACTTTCACTAACTCTTCATTCTGCCTTCACTTGACAAAGGGAGCAGTTGGCTCCCAAAACGTCGTGTTTTTAAACCTTACGCCAGTGTCGAAATAACTGTTATAGTATACTGAATTTAAAAAAAGTTTGACCAAATCATTGTGTTTTTTCCGAGTTCTTATTATGTTCAACATTTTTATAGTGTTTGATGTTGCCTGTATTTTTGTATTGTCATGTTTTTGTCATGTCTACAGAAAAAGAGGACGAAAAAAAAATTTTTTTTTTTGGGATTATGATATTGTCGACTAATAGGGATAGTACCGGCTTTGTCAAACTCACGCTTTTTCTGGTGCTGCCCTGGCGAGATATCAACCATATAATGTATAAAAATCTTTGATAGTATGTTTCCATGTAATATTGAGCCAAATTTGTTTAAATAAAATAAATACATTGTTGCAAAGTGCATCGCTCATCTATTCATGCCCTCATCCAGAGTGGGGTACCTTATGGACTGGTCCCCTCGGAAACTAAATTTTTAATCGGACTTGGCTACAGTCTTGAATGCTGGGATTGCATCGATACATGCTGTAAAAAATTTTAAACCCTGGCATCTATTCCTATCAGGCCAATAACCTTTTCAACAAACAATTTTATTACTTATTCTTTAAGCAGATACCAGCTTATGCTGAAAAAATACACTATACATATAAATAACATAATCACCTCATATATAAAAGCACTCATTCTGGGACTAACTGATAAGATGACTAAGGTACGAGGGAACACAACTAAATAACGATCTTTTTTCTCCTGGTCCTCGGTCAAAAATATAACGAGGCCCATATGAAGTATCTCACCCAAGCTTTGGATATCCTACATAGAAAAGAAAAAAAAAAAAAAGAGTAAAGCTATATTTCACCTTCGTGTTTTTTGTTGTGAAATTAGGATTGAACAATATAGTGACAAAAATGAGCATTAACAAGCATTTTAAAATTAAATAAAATCTCATACCTCTCCTTCCCAGCCACGAATGTGCCCAGACATGACTTCGAGTTCATTTTCTTTCTGCCGTCGTATATTTAAACATGCTGCCTAGATATAGAAATGTAATTTTATAAAGGATATTACGGTAAAGCAAATTACAAGTTTTGGGATAAACTAACAGCTACAATAATTAAGTAGGTTATGAGAATTAGCCAAGAAGAAAAATAGGACACCCTAGAAAATGATGGTATGGAGGATGAAATAACTCAACAAATAAGAGTAGTAATGGAGAAAATAAAGCAAGTGGTGAAGGAAGGCTTTAGACAGCAGAAGGGACGAAAGGGCCAGCAGCAAGGGGGTACAACTGGCATTTGCCCTGAGTGAAAGATTTTTAGGCGAAGCAAAATACGATTATTGTAAAAACTAAAGTCATTTTGGGGTGACAAAAACACATGTTTGCCTCAAGTGGTATAATACCTAGTGCCAGCCCAAATGGGCAATAAGTGCTACAGGCCTAAACCATTCAAAGACTAATGCCAGGAGAAATAAACACCATGAATTTGTTTAAAATGTATTTTGTCACCTACGAAAGGTGTGTCATTATATGCAAAGCATACATACGACTAAAATGACAGTATAGAGCAATAAGCACTTTTTAATATGATCATCAAATCATTTCACACAGAGAATTATATGAGGTGTAATCAAAAAGTATCGGGTCTGGGGGCTAAAAGAAAAAACTACAGCACTTGCAGATTTGGCATTTAATCTCCTTCGAAGTAGTCCCCGTCTAAAGTCCCACACTTCATCCCATGTTTTTTCCATTGTTGGAAACAAGACGAACTCATTTTCTGGGATAGCAAGCAGCTCCCTCATTGCATTCTGTTGGATTTCCTCCACATCCTGAAATCTTTTCAAGTGGGGCTTAATTTTTGGAAAGAGCAAAAACTTATGGGGACGGGGCATATCTGGAGAATACGGTAGGTGTAGGACCCGGGAAACTTAATGCTTGGCCATTCAAGGAGATCAAATTCAGCTGAAAGCCGGTCTTCTTTTTTGTCTGCAGAGAGCAGTTTTGGCACAAACTTGGCAAACACACGTCTCATACTCAAATCTTGAGTCAGAATAGATTGAACTGAATTGTAGCTAATGTTGTACTCTTCAAATAACTCACAAATAGTGATTCAACAATTTTCATTCACATCTGAGCACGCATCTTGGATGTTTTGTTGGTTGAGGGCCTCCCCAGACATTCATGACGTAACGGTTTCACGGTCATCTTGGAAACCTTTGAACCACTCATAAACACTTGTGCGGCTCATACTCTCTTCCCCATAAACTTTCTTCAAATTTGCATTGGTCTCAGCATAGGCATCGTCAAGCTTTTGGCAAAATTTGATGCAGATTCTCTGTTCAACTTTCTGTCATAATGAATGCCCCACAACACAGTACGACATTTGTTCAAAACGCTACTGTAAAGAAGTGGTGGGAGCTATGACGTTGTGACTTTTGGTGCATGCGTGGGAGGGTTCAAGGTCAATATCTGCCAAGTGTCTTCACTGTGTGTATTTTTTTTTTTAAGCGTAGGGCACCAGTTCCGATACTTTTTGATTACACCTTGTATAATTTGACACAATATAATGCATCACATATAATCATATCCAGCTATAATCTTATCCACTGCTGGATGAAAGTATCTCAAAGTGCCATTTATACACCTCTATTTTGAGTAATTATAAATAAAACGTTTCCACATTGCCCTAATGTTTTTTTTTATTTTATCCATCTTATCTGAGACATTTTCTTGGTATTTGATGGTCCTTTGAAATCCAGTGGAATTTTGGTTTTCCATCATTGGTCCATTCTTCTTGGGATATTCGCAGCTCATTACTATTTTCAGCTTTTTTTACTTTATCTTCAACCCATTAGCTCTTACTTGATCAAGTATTGTATTTACAACCTCTACATGCTTAGGGTGTTTGCAATTTCTGCATTGCTGTTTTTGTTAGACACCCTGTTTCTGATCCTTAAAAAGTAACTGATAATATGTAATGTGCACTGGTTAAAAATCTTTTTTTTTAAAGGTAAATATTATATCCACTGCCAAGTTCATGTTTATTTTTTTTTAGTAAATGCCCCCCCCCCTCTAAAACTTTATATCTGATACACTACATCGAAGTTTAATAGTTGTGTTGTCCCCATCCCGCAATTGGTATAAGGTAAATTTGTAAATTAGCTAGTGGCAATGGAAGGGGGGGGGGAATCACCACCCATTGGGTAACAAAATACATTGTTCGGTCTAACGATATATAACATTATTTGTTATAAAACTACTTGAGTGCCCCATAATTTTTTAATTGCAGGGCCCTTGAAACCAACTACCCGCTAACTTGTCATCCCGTAACTTTGACTTCCCTATGAAGTTGCTGAACACTTTTTTTTTTTATATGTTCAGTTCGAGGCCAATTCCTCCACTTGAGAGCTTCTCCAGCATGTCTTAGAGTTTTGAAGGGTCTCCAGATAAAAGGCAATATTTTTTAATTTGTTTTCATCTTAGGAATATACCACAAATAGAAAATTTATTAGTAAAGTTCATTTGTATTTGAGTCTGGGCAAAAGTGATGGGGATATTATAAATTTCACTGTTGAACCAGCATGACACAAACACATAAAGAAATGATTTATACATGTGAAAACTGTGTTTTATCTCTAAGATAAAATAAAATACAGCCAGCTTGCAAAACACGAATTCAGCGAGTTTACACAACTATTTATAATTTAAAAAAAAAAAAATCGTGAATTCGTTCCATCTGTGAATTCAGACATTCTGATGCCCGAAATGTGAAACTAAATATGACCCATACTTACAGCCAGGTCTCTGAATACGAAAATCGCTCTCTGGGTGTCTCCTCTATCGATATGACTTTCCTAAAACAGAACAATTATCTTTAAATTATTTTATTTATTACAAATTTGTATTACAAATAAATTTGACACCCACGTATTAGTAGCTCAAACTAGAGCTATTTTTGTTTAGGAGAAAAAGAGACGCCGTCCTCATCCCAGATTCGAACCAGGGTCCCCGCGTTGAGCCCGCGGTGTCTTGACCTACTAGACGAATGAGAACAAGAACAAACGCTCTTTCCTCCGTATATTAAGTTGTAAGATATTATTACCCTTCACAGGGATAACACAATTGCCAAATATTGGTCAACACACGAAGTCACCCGGGCGAGATTTTTGCGAGTTTTTCGTGGAGGATTTTTTTATTACAAATTTGACACCCACGTATTAGTAGCTCGAACTAGAGCCATTTTTGTTTTTGGAGAAAGAGATTCCGCCCTCATCCTGGATGAAGACGGCATCTCTTTCTCCAAAAACGAAAGGCTCTAATTTGAGCTACTTATACATCTTCATCTTTGGTAGCCTCTTACTGTCACGCATCACCCTTTTTTTTTTCACTAGCGTGAGGAATTTCCTGCAATGCCTTGTTTTTTCCTTTTCACACTCTTCCTGTCTTGATCTGTCCATTATCTTTCCTCATACCTGCCAACCTGGAGAAATTAAAAATAAGAGCACTTGCCACACTGTTTTCCCAATGCAACGTTTATAAAAAAAAAAAAAATTCAATATAAAAATCTAAATACAAAACCCTATAATCTCCCCAAGGGATGCCATTTCAGATATTTTGGGGGGTGCAAACATAGATATATTTTTAATAAGAATAAAAATAAGTTATATCCACACAGATACCTGGACACTTGGCAGGTATGCTTTTCTGCATCTTTTTTTCACTATGAGTGCTGATCCTTCCCCTCATGTATCTTGTGCTATTCGATTGCTTTATCCATATCACCTTGTTTTTTTGTCTTATACCTAACTTTTCACTCCTTCAAACTACATTCCTGGAACAGCCCTTATCTTGCTGGGAATACAGTGCCATATACACTGTAGCCATCCTTCTTACAGACTCATACACCTTACAGACTCATACACCAACAAGGCACAGATCTCTCGGAAAATTATAGTTCTTTGTGTGCAGTATAAGCTTTACTGTCCTTGTGCCATAAAACATACAGCCATACTGATTGGGAATCAAACCCAATATAGTAAGTTTATATCTGGGATCACTGGCGGCCACCCTTCCCATCCACCCCCCGCACACAAGTACGTATATAAGTTATAATTATCACCGCTAAAATGTGCGTATTAAGAAAATATTTTTTTCTAAAAAGAACAATGTGAGAAAATATAAGAACCTTACTTCTGTATGCCTTTGTAACTCTTGTAACAAAGCAGGGTATTTTTCTAAACGACGAAAGGGGCTACTCAGCCCAGTCGTTAATGTCAGCAATCCAGGTGATGTTGCTCCATGTTCTTCCATGAACTTCTCAAGTTCATCCCTAAAAAAATTTAAAATCCCATTTTCAAATCCCAATTTAAAAAAAAAAAAAAAGTGACCTCCTATGATAGCTCCAAATTACAATCAAAGCGAATCTAAAACACAAATGGCAGAAGGAAAAATTACACAAAATTTACTGGCCCAGTTAATCTCTATGTTGCAATAAAAATGTTGCTAATAGAGGTAGAAATGACAGGGTTCAAAGAATTATAGTACTTGATAACAGTGCATTGGAGACTGCAGTTAAAGATCATAATTTGTTAAGACCATTACTTATGCTTATCGATCGTTGAAGCAGCCTTTGGATGATTGGAACAATAAATAAAATTGACTTTCTTCATTTGCGGTGCCACCTGCATGAAAATTCCACCAATTTTTTGTTCTTTAGGGGGTTTCCTATAAAAATAAAATGAATCATAGAATTTGAAATTATAAATGAAAACTAGAAATTAGACTAATTTTTTTTTTTTTTTTTAAACAGTAATCTACGTATATATATTCATAAAATCATGAAATTCTGCTTTATGGTACAAAGATTATAGCCTTTGCACCATGACCCTCATAATTATTAGGGTCCTACTGTCTCAAACAAGTCATCCTTAGAAGCAATAAAAATGTGTAGGTAGCAATTTTGAAAGTAATCTGTGTTATCCACCTCCCCCACCCCCTGAAACTACTTAAGATATCCCTTTGGAAAACAAATATATGAGAAAAGGGGAATGCTGGCCTATGAGAAATGGCTGAGCGATCAAAGTGTTTGGATGATCATTCAAGGATCACTAGTTTAAGCCTAGTTTTTGCGGTGATTTTTTTTAATCAAACTTTTATGCAAAAGAAAAAGGTTCTGATTCAAACTTTAAACTGTGAAACGTTAGCTTTAATTGCAATAACATTTTTGAAGTACCCATATCTTAAAATTTTTAAAACTCACAGTGAAATGATTGTGTAGAAACAATTGTCCAAAAATTAAATATTGAAACTCTGAATCCTCAACTGATTGTAATTCCACATTTGAGGCATTGCATTTAAGGACAACAACAAACACACACTGACAGCAAACTACTAATACATAATTAAAATCGTTTCAACCAAGTAAAAGTTACTTACTCTTGTACCTCTTCCAAAGCTTTTAAAAAGCCAATATTACAGGTCAATACATCATCGATGTTTCCTCGCAGCAAAGCGTAATCATCTTCGTTTAACCTTAGAAAAAGACAACATCTTATAGTTGGTTGTTTCAAACAAGTAAAATGCCTACCATTATTTGGTGACCCAAACTGGATTTTGACCACACTGTTGGGCTTAAATTGCACGTACTAACCCGTTTTATGGTGCAAGGACAGCCAGAATCATGCTGCGCCAAGACCTCTAGTTCTCCAAGGAATCGGCACCTTCGTTGTTGAAGGTAGCAAATCCTCTAATACAAATTGGTAAAGTAAAATAGCTAGCGCTCAGCACCATAGGAATACAATCCCAGATTGTCCACTTCAAAAAAGCTATTTTGAGGATTTTTTTTATTTTTAAAAATTTAATGGATTTTAAGTCAAATTTTTTCAAAGATCTTTTAAAGAGCCACAGGATTTTTTAGAGATTTAACGGAATAGAATAAGCACCACAAAAATATGTAAAAAAAAAAATGTGATATTTAACATGTGAAGTGTGAGAATATTAGTATGCAATTAATTTAATCAACATGTAAATTAATGATTATGCAAGACAACTTACACATGACCATCTTTCAAGGCATTAAGATAATTATTCACAAGGTTCTGAAGTTCGTTTAAGTGATTACTTTCGGTGTCAACAATATCTTTAAACACCTGTTGGGAAAAAAATAATGGTAAAAGGATCATTTAATAGGCAAAAAGTACCATATAACTAAACACTGGTCAATTTTAGCTAGGCATTCTGCCTTGAGCATTATCATGGAATGAACCTATTGTTATGACGCAGAGGCAGCTAGAAACATGCAGCCTCAGATACAACCTTCATTTGTTTCTAAGAAATAGAGCTTCACAATGCAGCACTAATACAGCTTGGATTTCTGTTTCTTTCCATAATAACGGTAGGATGAGAGGCACAAAAGGTAGACTAATTTAGAAGTCCTGGGACTATCTTAACCTTTTAAGAGCCATTATTCCTAATTGGGAACATAATTTTGAAACTATTTTTTTTAATCCTTTTTTGATATATTTGCTGCAGTGGTTATATTGCTTGTACTTCAATGACATCTTGAAATTATTTTTAAACAAGCAAGTGAAAAAAATAACCTAAGGTCGATATTTAAATTTAGAAGGTAATTCGCAACTCTCTAATTCACAACTCTAATTCTCAAGTAACTCTGTAGGTTTTCAATGTTAACAACAGCCATCATTATTGCATTTACGGAAGACCTTTACATTATCCTTCTTATTACAGACAGACAGAAAAACCAAAAACGATAGCGGGTTCGATATCTAGGAACCTGCCAAAAATAATCATATGAACATCTGTAATCTACAATTTTTGTTTCATTTAATCTCTTAAATACTGTTGATTCCTTTGCTTTGTGCGATCCCCCCTCCCCCTTGACTTAGTGGATACCATAGAATATAAAGAAAAAAATTAGAAACATCAATTTATTAATACAAATGAGGTGAGTAATTTTTTGTAACGTTCCCAATTGGTAATGTGGGCTAGATACCATACACAAGTGAACCAGAAATTCCGGGGCATGAAGTCCACTTCTTAAAAAACTGATAATGTACAATTATCAATTACATGATTCACTCCTATGAATAATGACAGATACCATATATATTAACTGCTATACTAAACAATGTAACTAGGGGGAGGGGCACTTAGCTTTCACTAGAACAAATAGCCCCTCACGTTAATAAAATAAAAAATACAAATGAATTCTATGTGTAGTCTATTTCCCTTATGTGTAGTATATCTTCCCTTTTTTTTTTAACTATTATTATTCGGTAATTTACCAAAAATATTAGTTTTGTTCACCAGTGCGATATTTCTGTTTGTTCATGGTTTTATGGCTCAAAGACTATGTTAGTTATGCTGTGCCAGGATTTAGCGTTTTCCAAGGAATCCACACCTCTTGACCTACTGTTTTCCGAGGAATCCGAACCTCTTAAGGCCTAGGGAACCAAACCCCGGACTACAGTGAGCAGTGCGATCTTTATGAGATCTCTGAGTAAGCGTTCTTTGCACTGTTGGGAGTCGAACCCGGGTTAACGGCGCACTAGGCGAACGCGTTACCACACTGTACCATCGAAGGGCCTGTGATATTTCTAATTATTTTTCAAGATTTGCAAGAATAATAGATCTGTAATGAGACTGTTGCTCGACTCCCAAACTGCGATACATTCATACGAAACTAAGCAAACTGAGGATCTACCTCCATCCAGCATATCTGCAAATGATGGTCACAACAGCTGGGACTGATGACACCGTACACACATACATTACAATTATAGTACAAGACACTCATTTAACATAAACTTATTAGGAATAGAACATTTAATTCAATGATATATAATTATTATTAGTGAATAATATATATAATTCAATAATATAAAGCAACTCACAATTCCTCGATACATTTTCAGAGTGTCTAATTTAGGAGATAATGGTGTTTCTGGTTGATATGAAACACTTTTTCTCATCTTTAAAGTATCTAAAAAATAAATGAGGAAATAATAAAAATGGCCTAATTATTATTTACATAACAACCCTAAAGAAAATTTAAAAAAAAAAGCAACTGTTTCACTAAAAGTAACAATTATTTTAAAAATTCTTAACATTTTTAAAAAAAAAATTGAAATAAATTCATGCTATAGTTTTTAGGTTTCGAAATAGAATTTTACTCACTTTTTAAAACACATTTCAATTAATTTTTTAAAACATACTTTATTTGTTTTTTAAAACATACAGCAAGACCCACTTATAAAGAGTAGATATTTAGTGAGTTTCTGGATATGGTGAGTAAATATGGATTTTGTTTAGTATAACAGTAAAGTGCAATATATAGTTTAATCATTTTTAGCAAACAAACTTTTACAAACCCTACAAAATATGGTAAATATTTTTTTAAAATGTAGAAACTCTTGAAGACTTTCACAATCAGTTTTCAATAAGTTACGTTATATAGTTATCACATATTAATATGATGAAAAAACTTTCTAGATTTAAAAACACAGAATTTCTGAAAATTCTCATCCTGTTCAAGATACACAGCAAGTTTACAAGAAATACTTTTTTGAGGGCAGTACACAAGTATAGGGCATTTCATCTTTTATTTTTTTAAACACATTTTATCCACTTTTTAAAACATTCACTTTTGAAAATAAAATCTATTTGCTTTTTAAGAACATACTTTAGGTGGTCTTTTTTTTTTTTTTTTAAGAATATACATTTTATTCACTTTTCAAAGTATATTTTATTTGCTTTTTAATGTATTTTTATTCATTCTTTAATATATTGTATTCATTTATTAACATTTAATTCAACTTCTCAAAATACAGCTTACTCTTAGATCGTAAATTGTTTTTTATATATATGAGGTAATATTACCCTTCACAGGGTAAACTAACCCTGTGAAGCATATGTGATTGCATATATAAAAAACATCTAATATTACCACATCGGCTATGATGGGAAAAAATTCTCGTCCTTAACATCTTACTCCATTCAAAAAGTTTAATTTTATAAAAATACCTTGCTTTATTTCTTTGACATAATTGCTTGGAAACCATCCAGTAACACCATTCAACGTCCCCTCCCACCAACCTCCTTCGAGAGCTTGAGTTACCGTTATCACATCTCCTTTCTTGAAACACAACTAAAATTCAATTCAGAGAAGTCAATTCTACATTTCACAGTCATACAACCAAATTATAACACCATAACCACTAACATAACTACTAAACACTAAATATTAAAAAAAAATTATTACACAGATACTAAAAATAAATTTCTCAAATTCATTCAGATGCTAATGGTCAGCATAAAGGACAATTCCATTCCTCTCTTTCGCCGCAATTATGAAAGATTTTTTTCTGTATTTTGTCCTACACAAGTCTTTAAATCATTTAGTCATCAGCTACGTTAATTTGTATTTTAGGATATCTAGTCTCGTTGCACTGGGATCTAGAATTTAAGAAATTTAAACCTCTGTTGCCCAGAAAACCAAACCTCAAACTACAGTAGGCAGAGAAATGGCACACATTCTACGGTATGATTGGAATTCATATATATTAAGTTAACGACATGATAAACAAAACTAATATAAAATTCTTGTAAGGTATATCTGCATTGTGCCTTATGTGTTCCTAAGTTTTTCATATTGATTATAATCAACGTGTTTGATAAGTTCCAAAAAAGCCAGATTTCCCATGAAATCTGGCTAGGCAGAAATCTGCGAAGGGGAATCACTTTCTTTTACGTGTCCTGCGAAACAAAAACTTCAAATTAACCAAAATTTTTGACTGACAGTTTTTGTTTTTTTTCATTGTTTTAATGGAAAATTGATGGGACAGTCAAATTATCCATGAAATTTAATTAAATATGCTCAAATTATATGTTTAACCCATCGATGATATATGCAGGGGGGGGGGGTTGATGGGGGTTGTAAACCCCCCTCTCCCACTGCGATGACATTTTGTATATTTAACATAGGAATATGAGAGTTGTACTCTACTTGAAGTTCATAAGGGGGGGGGTTATAAAGCTTATAACCCCCCCCCTTATGAACTTTAAGTATACACCTATGGTTTGGCTGCATTATCAACCCATTGTGCCTTTTAGTTGGTCATTTCACGTAAAACCCACCTATTACATAGGATATTGACCTTCCTGATGTGTTGTACACTTGTATTCTCTAAACCAATGACAGAGCTTACGATACATACATATATATATGCACATTTCTTTAAGCATCAGTAAATGGTGTGCGTTCGTGCTCAGTTGGCTTATACCGTTAGCAGACAGGTTAGTCCATTGCAGTTTAGGGAAGGCCGTCTTGGAGGAACTGGTTTTTCCCGCGCGAAAAACCAGTTTCGGCAAGACGCCCTTCCCTAAACTGCAATGGACTAACCCATCTGTTAATGGTTTCACAAGCCAACTGAGTGCTAACAATATATAGATTTCCGATTTTAAAAAAAAATGAGAAATACGTTTCTAAATGTTCTACGAAAAAAATGAAATCCTTCCGCTTCATTTCCTATTCTTTGTGAACAGATTGATTTTGTTCTTTTAGTATCGCGTCCCAAAAGTCTACAAGTTTTTTGTGAAAAGAACAGACAACAGAACACTATATAAGAAAAACTCTTTTATAGTTAAAAGTGTTAAACAGATTACTTCATTAAATCAGGGGTGACTAAGTCCAAACCAGATTCCCTGAACATACCAAAAAATTCCCTGAAAAGTTACGTAATATTTTTGGTAAAAACACTGATTTCCGAAAGAATATAGAAAATTATAAGAAATAAAACGAAATGTTTATAATTTTTAAAAAGAAATCCCGGAAGAGGCAAGTTGAAATTCCCAGAATTTACTGAATTACCGGAACATGATCACCTCTGATTAAATGGTAAGATAAACTATAACTTGAAATGTATTGTTTGCTTGCAATTTTATATCACAACACTGTGCAATGAGTAATCTGGAACCTAACTGTCGTAATTTAAAAATTATGAGGGACTCGTCATTGGCGTATGCAGGGAGTGTTGATGGGGGGGTTGTAACCCCCTCCCCCATTGCAAAGGAATTTTGTATATTTAACACAGAAACATGGAGTTGCAGCTCCGTAACCCCCCCCCCCCCCTACGAACCTTCTGTGTATGCGTATGATTCAAGTAGGTTTTAGAAAGGTCATGTGATTCGGTGTTGAAGAGAATATGCCTTTATATCCAATGGGAGAGCTTGAATCCCACTTTCCAGTGTCCCTGTCTGGCATGGTATCAATGGACGATTCCTAAAAGTCAAAGTACGTTTAGCAGGCCTGTAGTCAAGTCGGGACTAGCAGGGGCACAGCCACAGTTGCCCCTTCATCTTGGCTACCGGCCTGACGTTTAGACATGACCAGGCTTGTATGGAAACATGCTCACCACAAATTTAGAGGTAGTGGCAGTAGCCATCGGAACATAAACATTAATAACAAACACATACACAATAACAGCTCATGGTTGCATTTTTCAATTTTATATACCTCATCATTGTTAGAGCCTTTAAAGTTGTGGGTAGCTTTGACAGAGTAAACAGAAGATTCTGCAAGCATAATTCAGCGATCGTCGAATACTTCCAAATTCATCATAACTTGGAGAATAGCATAACTACTTGATACTCTTAAAGATGTTTCGTGTGACGAAAGAAATGACTACTTTGTTCTTAAATTTGTTTCAGATAGAGGAGATGACTTAATATTCTTAGTTTTTTCACGTAAAGAGAAAACAATTCTAAATTTTTTTCATAAATTTAAAATAATTTATCATGTTTCATTTAATACTCGGAACATTTTTTTTTTCTTTGCACCAAAATTCTCTTTGGGATGAGCTATATGGCAGATGCTATCATATAGAGCTTTTCTGCCTAGGGCCAAAGTTCATATCACTAATATTACTCAAAACCAATTACTTAACTTAATTCCTCAATCTTTCACCTAAACAAATCTCTTAAATTTAAATTGAAGTTTTAACATCAGAAGTCAGAATACGAATGTAGTAGTTCGAAAAAAGTTTGATTCCAAATAAACCTATACTGAAACCCTTTCTATATAACTCAAAAGTTCTATCACGATGTTTCTAAACTTTTCGGTTCTAAACCGATTTCTTATCAAAATTCTTCGATCTTTTCATTCAACAAACTGTATTGATGGTAAATTAAAATTTTCCGTTATCAATCAAAATACAAATGCAGTTCACAAATTCTCAAGACTCTAAGAAATCGTTTAAATCACTAGCTTCAGGTCCTTGTGACTCAAAACACATCCAATACTACAACAAACTCTTCAAGTATTGCTCGAAGTAAGCTATTTACTTTTCGTACGTAAACACTGAATTTTTCTCTCTTTTAATCAATCGTACTTTGTAATCACAGAAATATTTTACGCTTAAATAGATATCATAGTTTAAAACACTAAATTTTTTCACTTTAAATCAATCCTACTTTGCAATCACTAAATTTCTATGACTTTGATCAATTTCTTCGAAAAACAAAAAGTTCTTTAGAAACCTCAAACTAATTATACTGACTTCGAAATTTGATAGTTAATGTCAAAATTCAGTAGAATAAAATCACACGAACTAAAGCTGTTCTATTTCCAAAATAACCATCCATACTACAAAGACCAACTGGAAGTTAAGAAACCAACCAGCACGCGATAAGCATTCAAGCTTCCACCGTTGCATTTAGTAGTACGACAAATAATTTTAAAAGAACCGAAGCAAATTAAAAACGCTAATACTTCTACAAAATGTTAATCGTACTTGAAAAATTAAACCAACTTGATTAAACACTTAATAAAATAAATTAAAAGAACGCTGGCATCATTGAACGAGCGATAGGGAAACAATATCTATGGTGTC
>QLNU02014176.1:170703890-170722929 GCA_006491805.2 Dysdera silvatica | reverse complement strand
TAGTTTTTTGTAGGTTCATCTTGAGTCCAACTATTTACTATTATATAATTCTATATGTCTTAGGACTGTGATGATCATAAAAATTAACGCAAATATTTACGGAGTGTCTGTGCTATTGTACTAATCTCTTTTACAAGATTTTACGTTCTGTGTTCTCATTTGAGATATTGTTGAATCATAAAAGTAAGACAGTAATGTTATCTACTATCTTACTTTTACGATTATTTTCGTGTAGAGACAGCGAAGTACCTCAAATCGTAACTGTGCTCGTTGTTGAATCGTAAAAGTAAGACAGTAATATGGTATCTACTATCTTACTTTTACGATTATTTTCGTGTAGAGACAGCGAAGTACCTCAAATCGTAACTGTGCTCGTTGTTGAATCGTAAAAGTAAGACAGTAATAGCAAGGCCAACTAGATTTACAGTGTTTTAACATTGTGCGTTTTTCTCTCCCTAGCCGCTAGTGAACTTGGAAATTCGAATGCACCTTCCACTGCGCATGCGCAATGACTTCACTTTTGATGCTTACGAACGTTTCCTTAGTGGGAGGTATAAGGATTGAGGATAAGTTGTATTTCGATCAAATCAAAATTAGAATAGAAAAGGTCGACAGTTTATTGCCTTACTTTGACGATTCAAGAATATCACAAATAGAGAACGCAGCACGTAAAATCTTGTAAAGGAGATTAATATAATAACAGAGAAACTAGGTCAATATTCACGTTAATATTTATGATTATCATAGTCCTAAAACACATATTCACTGGAATCCAGAATATGGTTATATTTTCCCCGGCCTTAGACTAAAAGCGCCACTGATCATTTGCACTTACTACTGCATCCTTTAACAAAATGCTTACCACTGGGATCCATAGCAGGAAGAAAATGCCAACACTAATTTACGATTCTTTCACTGTTTACGATTATACTCGCAAAGAAGTTGTGAAAATACAACGTTTTCTCAATTCTTATACCAGCCGCTAAGGAAACGTTCAGAAGCATCAAAAGTGAAGTCCATGGACATGGGCAGTGGAAGGTGCATTCCAGTTTCTAAGGTCTAGTATTTCCACTTACATGGGAACCCCTTTCGCTGTTCACTGCACTTAGAGGTAAGACCTATAGGAGATGATAGTACTTGACTTCCTGATCACAAGTATGTAATCATTTGTCTGCAAAAATGACATGGCAATTTTTTATGAATATTTGAAGTCCAAAACTGACACTTTTTTCGCCAGGTTTGATATTTTTTAATCGCACTGTATGTGAGCAAAAACAGGTTTGAAGTCTCTAAAATTATGAAGGATCATCGTATTTAACGGATAAACAAAAATTATGTCTCAGCTAATCCAAACCGTGTAAAAAAATTAATATGAAAAATGAACTTTTAGAATAGATACTTGGCGAAATTGAGGACAATTTTGAAGGCTACTCCAGGTTTTCGTTCGAGGTAGTTATTTCGTATTATCGCAGCCCATGTCAAGTTTCTTTTACATTTCTTTTTCCAAAATATTATCTCATAAGGAAAAGAAGCACATGAATACATATAAGCATGCATACATGAGTATAAATAAATGAAATGTATGCATGAATGAATGAATATATGAGATGCGTGAATATATGAGCATGAATAACTAAAATTTATAAGTATCCATATATGAGATGTATGAATATATGCGTATGAATAATGAAAAGTTGCTATATTTACACAACCTGGATGTGGTCATTGCATATCACATGCTGTTGCAACCATGGAATTTAAAAAAAAATCGTGAACAAAACTTAATAGTAGGCTATTTGAAAATGCATTTATTGTAATTAGAAAAAATGTGAACAAAATTTCATGAAGTTATGTAACCATAAATTGTGGATTAATTGTTGAATTATGCTCTTTATTTAAAAATGAGAAAAATTAAACTGTGTACATCTCAGGAAAGTCCTGAAAGTGATACAGTACAAAAAAAGAAAAGAGTGAAGCAAAGCAATTGATCACAGTGGGCACATTTTAAGAATGACAGATTTTTGCAATTATCTCGGCTACAATTGTTGTATTCAATTTCAAAAGAAATTTCCTCAACATTTTTGAATTTTCCGGGATCATGATCGCTATAACAGCACCTAAACCAAGCATATTGTAATATAGGGCGATATTTTTTAGACTGTAATTGATTGTGAACCAAAGAATGCATTTTTATTATCTCATTTCGATGTCGTATGTCAATATCCATTTCATCGATTGCTATTTTATTGGTTATTTTTTTGTACAAATTTTTTATTGTCGAAAGAAATAAACATCCAGCAGTTGTATGAGGGATGTTGCTTTGGGGGGTATTTGCAAGGATATACAATTTTCCGGAAAATCTTTATAAGTGTTTGGGTCTGTACTACCTGTTCATGAGTTTAGTAAAACACAGGAAGGAGGAGACATGATGGGTTTCATACAACATTCTACCCACTTTCTCATTTTGATTTTGTCCATTTTTTCCGACTTGGAGCATGTAATATATAAGTTTGGAGGTTGAAATAAATTCTTTTTGACATTCGGGCCTACATGTTTTTCCGTAGCTTCTCTTAAACGAAGTAACATTTTCCCTGTCAGTTCCCCATTCATTGATATTATTGGCATTATTGTATATGAATGTGTTTTACCAAAATCAAACCCTATTAAAGAAAATGTCTGTTTTTCACCTTTATGCGATAGCTGCCTTTAATTTGGAAGAAAATAATTAAAACCACTTTGATCAGAGTTAAAAATTTGTTGGGGGATAATATTAGCAGTAACATTTCTCGTTATCAAAATAAATTCTATGGCACTATCTTCTATATTACCCATATTCTGGGTGTATATTTGAGTGATATATTTTGTTACTTTCCGCGCAACTATTTTGTTTTGGCTCTTAAAATTATCTATAAAATTATCGGAACATTTAAAATCCTCAAATCCTAACTCTTGGGATTTCAGGATCGCCCATCTTTTCAAATCTATATCATGAACAGGTAAATAATTTTCCCTAGCTTTTGTAAATCTGGCTAACATTTCATTTTTTATTATTTTATACTTTTCTATATTTGTGCCCATATTTGATATATATTTTCTAAACCTCGAAATATAAGTAGGGTATTTTACTGTTGGATATCTCCTGTTTGTTTTCTGGAATTTATTTTTTTGACAACTGTCAAAATACTGAACAATTGTTTGCATATTTTCTAAACTGAATTCATTTGCCAATTGATCGCCCTTTACAGTACAGTTATAATATTCGTCACCGACTATACTAATATCACTTTCTTCGTCGATACGGAAATCACAATTGTCTTCAAAATCTAAACTGATATTTTCACTGACATTGTTATTAAAAATTATGTTTTCGATTTTCGACAATACTTCCCGACTTTCCTTAAGTTCTTGATCAGTTATTAATGACGGAAGCGTGTCGTATTTATTAACGACCAAATTCAAAACGGATTGAATTATGTTCACTATATTTTTCATTTTCTCACAATCGGAAACTCGTACAACTATATTGACGTTACACTTGCGGACGAGTTTATATAGCTAGTGGAATGCGAAACTTAAATGTCCCGCCAACTCTCCAAAATTGTCGCCAAATTCGCCAAATATCTATGCTAAAAGTTCATTTTTCATATTAATTTTTTTATACTGTTTAAATTAGCTGAGACATAATTTTTTATTTTTATCCGTTAAATACGATGATCCTTCATAATCTTACCGACTTCAAACCTGTTTTTGCTCACATACAGTGCGATTAAAAAATATCAAACCTGGAGTAAAAGTGTCATTTTTGGACTTCAAATATTCATCAAAAATTGTCATATTATTTTAGCAGACAAATAATTCACATTCGTGATCAGGAAGTCAAGCACTATCATCTTCCATAGGTCTGATCTCAAAGTGCAGTGAACAGCGAAAGGGGTTCCCTTGTTAGAAGAACATTAAAATTCTTTGGAAATTAAAACACAAAAACTAACGTTGCCATATTTCCAAATAAAGATGATGCTATTAGGACGGGACCCTCCTTCAAATTTTAATGCTATGTAGCCCTTAAAATATACAACTTACTTTAAACATATTTGAAAATAATAAATTCCATTTTTTATTATTATATTTTAAGTAGCTGATAATTAAGAGCAGTAAACTAATTCAAATTCTTCTCTGAAGTGGGTGATTGGGCAGAGGGGGTATTGGGAAGGGTGGCCGCCGGTTCTTGTCTGAAATAAAACTTTTTTCAAGTTCGGGGGCGAATAATATCCTTCCCATCTATTTCCGTGGCAACCTATTATCAGTGGTCATACTGAAGCGTTCCTGGATTTTTTTCTTTATTTCCTCTCAAATTTGTTCCTCCCTTTTCTCCACACGCGAATATTTCAGTCTTCGCGAAGGATTCGAACTTCTTGTCAGTAAAGCAATCATGGTTAAGTTGTTCTTTACTCTATTTGTTTAAACGTGTCGTCAACTTTTGTGCGAGTCAACCTGTTCTAACTTGTGAGTTGTAAGTCGTCATTAAAAAACGCACTTCAAATCTGTGTTCACTAAAGGCGCGTTATCCTTGATGCGCATATTTTGCGCAGCAATAACGCAAAAGCTCGACATCAGATTCAGACAACGAAAACCCATAGGTGAGTTTTTTCACATTCTAGGAAAATACTTGGTGTTCTATTATCGGAGTCGGATTTTGATGTTTTATGTTGTTGCGCCGTAAAATGTGCGCATCTAGGAAAATGCACCTCAACGAGTTCTCTCTCTGGTCGATTCTTAACAAAGGACGGCAGTATTTATTTAAAACGCTGCCGCTACGTCCTGCTTAATATCTAATCCCTCCAACAACTACCATATCACTTTTCAGTGTACGGTGGTCGAACTGTCAGATAATGGTGAAATTGTCAGTGGTTTATTGAGGCACCAAATTAGGCGACTGATATCATCCAGCACACAGCATTGCCATTTCAAGACCGACCGTGCTTATTGCTTAACTTCGATGATCGAGTGAGAATCAATATTTCTAACAATGGACGGCTATGGGTCTACATCAAAAATTGTAGTCAAAACCAATGTCTGCAGCATTATTAACGCATTCGACATATTTACTCGAGTGATTCTCTTAATAACCGACGATGTGGCCAAGCACAGACAAAGGGGGAGAGTCACAGGCATGGGCGCCCATATAAGGGGGGGCAGGAAGGGGCTCCAGCTCACCCTAGACGTTCAAAAATTTGATTTGCCCGATTCTGCTATGCATTTACTTTAAAAAATTTCAAAATAAATTTCAAAATAAGGTTCTTTTTCAAAATATTTCAAAATAAGTTTTTTTTTCCAAAATAATGTTCTTTTTCAAAATAAGGTACTTTTTAGCTCATTACTAATTGTCAAGCAGTATCAATTATTTTTGTAGCGTTTTGGTATCTTGTACATTCACTAAAATTCTCGACAGCTTTGAGGAGGTAATTTTTCTCAGCCCCCCCCGCACTTAGAAGTACTCGTACGGGCGCCCATGGTCACAAGGGTCATGACCTCCCCTCCCAAAAAAAGTTTTTCACTGTAAATAAATCCCACTTTTATGGTAAATGAAGGGTATTATTCCAAGATCATGGCAAATTCTGTCGCTGACGCCTTCCCAAATGTAAATCTGCTTGTCGCCTTTGGATGTGGTTGTATTAGATGATTAAATACTAGCAAAGGAAAGAATGCCTTTTGGACGCCCACTATGAGTCAAATCCACATCTTCTTGATTGCCGTTCAATTGTTCTATCTATTAAGCTACGGACATCAATCAACCCCTCCCCCCCACACCTCACCCATGCGGGTGTATGTAAAGCCTAATATACCCTTGCAAGAGGGAGAATGATCGATACCTCTAGCTTGATGGGTAAAGCACTTGGCCAACCATTCAGGTTAAATAACAATTTTAATCAATTTTTTTTTTGGCGTAGTGATATCAGCGCCGATATTATGGCGTAGTTAGATGGTGAAACGTTTGAAAGAAAAAAAAAATGGTTTTTACGTTCGGTGGGGCTTGAGTTCAGAAGGTCTTGGGTTCAGGCCCCACCAAACGCAAATAAAAGAATAAAAAAAAATTTCTTTCGAACGTTTCACCATCTAATCACGCCATAACATCGGCGCTGGTATCACTACGCCAAAAAAATTGATAAAAATTGTTTAATTTCATTCAGATGCGTGTTCGGCTCCCACCAGGCCCTGAAAAAACAGTCTTTCCTTTATATTTTATGATCTAATATTCGACATAGTCTTGCACCGATTTTTATGTCTGTATATGTTCTCTATGGCAATACAGACAAAACCAGATTTTCTCATGGATAAAGAGTTTTCAGTGAAATACAACACGTTATTTTATCATCCATTTACTTCTAAAATATTTAAAAAAAAATAATAAAAAATGCTTGTTATTAGTAATAGATTGCTAAATCTTTAGAATCCGATTCCCTGAATGGCAAAAATCTTTCAACCGATCTTTATTTTCAAAAATATTTTATCAATCAATTCGTACAAATCCACTCTATCTGATCACTACGTTGTGGAAAGGAAGGTGTTATTGATCGAGCGAAGGAAGTCATTTTCCTCGGAATTTAAAACTAAAGGAGAATGCAGTTATTTCGAAGTATGTTTATTAAGGTTTTTAAAATGAAATTTTGATTTACGCTACTTCAGGTCGATTTATTTGCTCATTTGTCTATTTTTTCTATATATCCGTGGTTCGGATTCCTCGGGAAACCAAATCATGGAATATCATTTTCGTAACCATATACCTGTGTCATAAGATGCAAATCGAATGGAAACTACTTAAATTCTGTTTTCCCCTGCAAAAATCCGAATGTCTCTTTCTGACGAATTCATTTCTTGATTTTCCTAGTTTGGTGACTAAAAAATACAGTAGAATCCTGATTATCTGCACTTCGCTTTAAGAAAAAACTGCCCGTTGTTACTTATTTTTTAACAGACGTTTAATGCTTTCGGCAAAAATACTCTCCAATACAGTGATAGCTACTTGACAATGATATCGATTATAACTGTATTTTCTGCAGTTTTGACAACCATGGAGTTCAACTACATTCCATAACGATAATTCCCGATCTCTAGTGTATCGTTATAGGAAGCTTTCATTGTATTTGTTTTCTAGTGTGTTCTAAAGTATTTCCATAAAAGGGCATATCCGGGATTTTTTTTTTTGAGACAGGGGCCTTCCCCCTCCCCAAAAAAGTTGTTTTCAAGATGTGCACCGGTACACATCTTGAAAACAAATTTAGACCCAGTTTGTGAAATTTATTGCCGGGTGTGAGTAAGCAATAATAAGAGTAAATTTGTTATTTTCGAGAGGGGGGCATGCCCTCCTGAATCTATCTTTGGTTCCAAAGCCGTTAATTAACCCATTATACACATAGAGTCGTCTTCTTATAAGAATACCGGAACGCCATTTTGATGTATCCTCGGTGGCGGTCACCCCGCAGGAGAGTGATACAACGAATCCCGCCTCAGAGCGCAGGACTTCGGCTGTAGCATACGAGGTTCGGCTCTCGTTAAACAATAGGTCCAGCTTGCCAACACGTCCAACCAACGTGGTGAGTTTAAGGCTAATTTCTCTGTTTTTTTTCACCATACTACATGTGATAACAGAGACCTATCTTGCAGTGAAACCTGTTAAGGAGACCACCTTGATAAATTTATCATCTGAATAAAGTGACCACTTTTTATAAGAAGGAACAGGTAGGGACTTAGTCATGCCTGTACTAAAGTCTGTCGTGTATAGCAACCACCAGTCTATGGTGACCATTGAAGTCTAGTTCCAAAAGGTGGCCATTTTAGGCCAGTTCTATTGTATATAAACTATGTGTTAATAAGTCTTTAATATTTTTTATTTAATTTATTTTACTTTAAAGCAGTTAGTTCATGTGTTCAACGTGATTTGATTATTATAACCGATTACCAACACTCGAAGAATAGAAGTCAAAATATTCATCCAACAAATTATTTATTCATTACTAAAATATATAAATCACAGATAGGTCAGTTTTTTTTATATATATATAATCATTTATAAACACTGCAATCTTACACGAAAAATATACAATCATTATATGACAAAAAAAATAAAATATAGATTTATGTAATAAATATTAAAAAAAAATCATCGAACACATTTTTATAAACCACAAAATCATACAAAGTTGAAATTTAATTATGCACTGAAGGATTCTTATTAGTTGTTTAACTGATGTTAGCCAACTGATTAGGCACTTAAAAAGTTGAATGATTCTTTGTGTTTAAGGCAACAAGAATGGCATTGTGGTGAGAGCAGTGACTTTATGCACTTAAATAGGCAAAATTGTTTAAATATAGTGAAACTTTCTTATGAAGAACACGGATATAAGGAAGGATTGATTTAGGTTAGTATGATTTAATGTATGATATATGGTTATATAACAAAGAATTATAGAAAATAATGGCTAGTCCTCACGACGTTGGGTATAACGAAGTTTGATTAATTTATACCCCCAAAAAATAATGAAATAAATTTAGAAAGGAGTGCAAGTGTTTTTTTTTTTTGTTTTTTAAAAAAAAAGATACTTTTATTGAAAATTTAAAGGCAAATAAAAGAAGAAAATTAGCTATCATGTCCATGTCCACACATGCCCAGAATAGTTGTAAAATCAGTAGTTAAATCAAATGATTATTTGCTCTACTGGTGCGATTCATTGACATTAATACCCTGAACTTACCTACGCGTTTTCTTTAGCAGTCAAGATTTATGAATATAGTGTAAACTTTAATTTTTGAAAATTTCGTATTTACTAAATCAGGAATTTTTAAAAGCCTAACATTTCACAAAACAGAACCTTTAAAATTTTGACCTTCAAGACTATTTGGAAAGAGGCTAAACATTATACACCTGACTAACTGCTTAGTTGATTGATTGATTGTTTGGCTTTTTTATGGCGCAAGAGCATCTGGGCTATACTGCGCCAAGAGTAACAGCTTAGTAAAACGTATCACATCATACAATAAGGCTAATGTTGGTACTGCAAAAAAGGCTGATACTGGTAGGCCCACTTAAAAAAAAAAAAAAATGCTGGTTAGGCACATGGTTTTTGTTCGCTTGTGGTTTTACAGTTCAAGGACTACATTGGTCATGCCGCGTTGGGATCTATTGCTTTCTGAGGACTCCGAATCTCTAGACCTACAATTTTCTGAGGAATTCAAACCTCTTAAGGCCTAGGGAACCAAACCCCGGACTACAGTGAGCAGTGCGATCTTTATGAGATCTCTGAGTAAGCGTTCTTTGCACCGTTGGGAGTCGAACCTGAGTTAACGGCGCACTAGGCGAACGTGTTAACATACTGCACCACCGAAGGACCATTAGGCATACAGCTAAAATATCATAATGTTATGACGCAAGGACAGCAAAGGTCATTCCGTGCCAAACTGAGAAATAGTAAATGTTTTTCACAAAAATTTTTTTGTCTTACAGTTATTTTTAATAAAATTGCTGCTTTTACAATTATTCTTTGACAGACACCTACAACAACATTAATGCTTCTGTAATTTAAGATATATAGTTTTAAAAAATAGCCGCAATATAAAGAGACAGTACTAAAGATGAGTGCACCTGCAATGAAATATGGCACTAATATGTGACAATATGAATAATAAATGCTCAGTGTAACTCGTTAAAACAGAATAGTATTTTGATTTAATTATGTGGATCAAAGTTGCAGTTTAAAAGAGCTCGGGTCATCTAAATCATGGCTAACAGCTTAGCCTAATCCCTCTGACTACCTTTAATTTCTATGAATTGAACATAAAATTGCAAGGTAAGAAAATGGTGATCAATATAGCATTGTATTACAGTGGAGGTAAGAACATAGGTTAAGATGGCTTGGGCATATGGAGCGGAGAAATGAGGAATATGTGGGAAAGGTATTGGATAGACGGGTGGTAATGGGTAAGAGGAAGAGGGGAAGACCACGGCTGAGATGGAAGGATAAAGTGACGGAAGATCTGGAAGAGTATGGATGGAGTAGAGAAGAGGCATTGGATAGAAGATTGTGGAAGAGAAGATTAAAGGACCATAACGCCGACCCCATATAACATAGGAAATGGCAAAGCGAAAGAAGAAGAAGATTACAGTGGATGATCGTTTATTTACACAAGGATTGCGTGCAATTCAACCTTTTCCTGCACAAGAGAGAATGCCTGTATTGTTTAATAACATATGTATATGTTAACTATTATGTGTTATAGATGTATTATAGGGTTGTCATCGAATACCAATACTTCAGTAATTTTATTCATGGAAGTTACTATTTTAAAAATACAGACAATAATTATAATTTAATGCGGATATGGAATGGTCATATGGTGGTATAGATTGTTTGTGGTTTTACGGCTCAAAGACTACAGTGGTCATGCTGCGCCGGGACCTACTGTTTTCCGAGGAATCCGAACCTCTTAAGGCCTAGGGAACCAAACCCCGGACTACAGTGAGCAGTGCGATCTTTATGAGATCTCTGAGTAAGCGTTCTTTGCACCGTTGGGAGTCGAACCCGAGTTAACGGCGCACTAGGCGAACACGTTACCACACTATGCCACCGCAATGCCTGGTGGTATAGAGGCAATACGTTTGTTAATTTTGTGATAAACTCACGACTTGGGTATCATCACTGCCAAGTGCCTTCTGCTTTACTACAACATTCCAGGGCTGAACTTTCTAGAAGACAGAGGTTCGTATGCTTGAAAAACTAAGTCCTGGAACAACATGACTATAGATGTCTTTGCACTATAATATAAAACAAACAAGCATATATAAAATGTACACATTATTGTAACTTCTCCTTGCTTGCATAATTTTTTTTTTTCAAATATCCTTTCTGTCTAATTATGGGTGCTTGAAAGATAATAGGTTGGCACAAAGTATTGGCAAATTCTGATTTACACTCATCCAAAACCAATGAAAAGTATATGTCGAAAAAAGTAATAGTAACACAGTAACTTACAACTGAATGATAAACTGAAGCAATTTTTTCATAAATCACATTGAGAAACAACTTCCTTATTTATCACAATACATAATAATTTAAAATATAAATGCATAACACAATAAATTAAAAAACAATGATTCTTATCAAATGCATAGAAGTTTATCAACATTGTAAATGTTTTTATCAAACTGACATAAGTGCCTCAAAAAGCTAAAACGTTCTTATCAAACCTATAAAAGTTCATCAAAACAATGATTTTTATTAAATATATTATATAGCAGCGATTCTTCAACTGTGGGCCGCGGACCCCTGGGGGTCTGTGAGACCCTCCCAGTGTTCCATAAAAGTTCGGAAAAACTCTAGGACAAGAATGTTTACTCTCTAATGCTAAAAATAAATTACGAGGGAAGGGAAAATTCCTTCCTTAAATGGTGAAAATTAGTGATGAAACACTAGAAATAAATATGTATGATGCAAATTCTGGGTTTTGAACTTTAAGTTAATTCTTGGGGGGTCCGCAAGGGCGAGTGATCTCTGAAGAGGGTCCGCTGTCTAGGAAAGTTAAAGAACCGCTGTTATAAAGAATATATATGTAATCTAGATGTCCATAAAAACAATAGTTGTTATTAAAAGCATAGAGAAATTCATCAGAATAATGGCTTTCATTAAACATATGGAAGACTGAGAATATCTGCTTTTATAAAAACCCATAGCAATGTCTTATAAAACTGATTCTTTGGAAATTTCCTCTTGGCTTAAGTACCGAAAGCCTACCTTGTGAACTGGGTGCTGAATTAAGTCATGTTCATGTCTCTCTTGACTAAGCGGAGATGCGCAATTGCTAGGACGTTGATTTCTAAAATTCTCCATGTCTGAAAATGACGAGGAAGGTGAGTTTCTTTGAGGCAAATCATGCATCATTTTAACATGGTTATTTACATTCGAGACATCAGCTAAGAAATAACCAGGCTTAATTTTGGTGGGCGACAACAACAATGGGGATGAGTCTCCAGTCGGCAAATAATAGTCCTTATAGATAGGATTTACCAGATCATGAGAAAAATCACTGCTTTGAAAAAGTGACACATCTCCATTACCATCTGAAATAAAAATAACACTCGAATTTGACACAGTCAAAGTTCATATAATTTCTCGAATCACTCTGTATAACGTGTCAAAAATAATGTTACAATTTTTAAGCATAATGTCCCTTAAGTCATAACTAAAATATTTTACCTGTCATGTCAGAGCCAGATGATTTTAAATTTCGACATCTTTTCCATTCTCGATAGGCACTATCGAACAACTGAAGCAAGTACACTTTCTCTTTGCTTTCCTAGAAAAGCAAATAAAACAAACTGTCAGGAATGAGCATTACATTTTAAAGAAATTAACGCTCTGCACAAATTTTGGAAGTTTAGTTCAAAAAATGGCTGTTTTTAGAAGTTTGGGAAATGCAGCATTACAAGTTCTTACTTTGTATTACAGAGTTTTTGCTTCATTCAGAATTTTATGTTAGCGTTCTTACTTGAGTGTGATTTAATTCTCATCTTTCAAAACCCTGCTCCAATTATCCACAAATAATAGTTAAATTTAGAAAATATTTCTATGACAACAACGTATAATGATTCGCCAGAACTAATAATAGCTGGTAAAAATACGTTAACTGGTCAGCATGTGAAAGAGAAGGAAAAGAATGACATTAAGAATAAGAGAATTAATGAGAAAAGGAAAATAAAGTTAGGAATATAAAGAAAATGTAAATAAGAAGTAGACAACGAGTAACAGTTCATTGAATTTTTATGGTACAAGCGACTATGACGAAAAGGTGAAGTAAAGAGTAACGGAACAGAAAATAAAGGAGAAAGGCAGAAGGAAATAGAGTAGGTCGGTTAGTTGTACTTTTATAGTGCATGGACAACAACTGTCATTCTGTGCTAAGCAAGGTAGAAATAAAGCAAGGAGGACAATTTTTTTGCAGTTGATTAAGGTTTACTTTCCTCCTCCTCACTTTGTTTATATTTTGTTTCACCTTGTGATTTGATTGCGTTATGGTGCAAGGACAAGAAGAAGAAAGATCATGCTGCACAAAACTCAGTCTTCCGAGGAATCTGAACTTTTTAAGGCCTAGGGAACCAGTCCCTGTTTCTTCAACCTTTCTCTTTTTTTTTTCTGCACTCTTTTTATTCCCCCTTTTCTTCATTCACCTAATCTTACTTTTCATTTTATTTTTCTCTTCTCATCAGTTTTCTTATCCTTAACTTCATTCCTTTTCCTGGTCTTCCGTATTCTGCCCAGTGGCAAATTTGTACAAGTCATAGTATTAATTACGTTTTTATGACACAAGGGTATTGAAGATCATGCCGGGACCTACAGTTTTCTTAACACTTCGATACGCTTAATTCATAAGGAATCAACCCCTGGACTACAGTGAGCAGTAAGATGGTAAGAGTTCTTTTTTTGGCACCACTGGGTATCAAACCTGGGTCAGAGGTACGCAATTAACAACGCAGGGCCTTTCTTGCGATATTCATACAGGGTGATTTGAAACTCTCTGCACACAAACTTTAATGGGAGATATGGAACAATAAAACATCTTTTCATTAATGAGTGCAAGTCTGCAGACGTAACTTCTAACTGCACTACATGCATGTGGATTGTCGTGTATCCCAACATGAGTATTGTGAACATTAAATTCTGCCTCATGTGCAAAAGAGACTTTATTTGTGAAGAGCATTAGGAAACTGACAGTTACGTCCGTGACATACATTCATTAATGAAAAAGGTATGTTTCAGTGTTAATCCCCATCTCCATCATTGAAGTTTGTGCAGAGAGTTTCGAATAATCCTGTAAGCGCACACACATAGAAAATTTTTGTAAGATAAAAATATTTGAGTAAAACATGAGTAAATCGAATAGACAACACCAACTTTTTTAATTACCCAACTTAAAGCTTAAACTAAATGAATGAGAGCAAGAATCAGATGTATCGACTTAGATGTGATTTTAGCTATGTGAATTAGCTACTTTAACTTAGATGATTATTAAATTAGATATATTAATTAGCTTAAAAAGTATTCATACTATTATCAATTGATGCCGCACATGCTTCATGATGGTTTCATTCGCTAAGGCATAAGCTCTTGCATAGTAGACAGCAAAGCTGAAAGAAACAAAAACATTTTTACTTGGTCGTTCTCATTTTTATCAAATTTGAACTTCACGTTAGTCTCAGATGTTTATGGAACAGAAACAGTTTTGGGTCCCTAAGGGGCGATCTGACTCTCTGTCAGGGACCTCCATTTACAGTCCACTCTCTCTCAATAACGTCGTTCCAATTAACTATTTCTGTTTAATGATGGTATTTTGCAGTCCTGGTAAACATTTCATGGAATTACACAGAGCATCTTTCTGTGTAACAACGATTTTTTTCCGTTCCTTTAAAGTCATTAGTGGGAGCATTTATTGCATATATTTCAGGGAAAGTGACAAGATAAGTAGCTAGCAAAAACATGGCATATCTCTGCCCCCACTTGCTGATGTAGTAAGCAGGGAAGCGAGGTCCATTGAATCAACGTAAACATCGCTTGCCTAATATTAACTTAAAGCGCATTTCCATTTTCACCTTAATCACAAAAGTTCAGCAAAAATTGTGTTTGTCTGAAATTTTATCCGAGGTCGAACTTACCCTTTGCAATATTTTTGTCGATTGAGGGGGCCATACTCTGAAGCTAGCTAGGGCTTGTGGCGACCATCGGAAGCAACTTGGAAGGGTTGCTTTCGAGCGAGGATGTTAACTGCGGGTATATCTATGCAAGCATTTCATTATCATATTTTAATTTTAGATAAAATCATGTTTTCTGGTCGAAATCTGAGTTTGTCAAATTAAACAAGAGTTAAATTCATAAGTACTAATTATTTTAACTTTTTAAGCCTCACAAGTGCGAAATAATTTTAAGCTGAGAAGCAATCTGTAAAGCATTTACTGAATGATAATGCGGCCATCTGGTAGCATCCATGCGAACTTTTGTTATGTTTTGGATTGTTTAAGATGAGACTTTTAGTCCAACTGAGATTTCCAGGAAAACGACTCAAAACAAAAATAAACGTATGGCTTGCCTAAAGAAAAACGTCACAACATACACCACTGGCAGTAAGGGATCACTATACAGCCCCTAGGTGAAGGCAACCAATGGAAGGTAAAGAATCAGGAACAGTGCGTTCCATTTTTGTATATGTGTGATTATTAATACTCAATCGTTCAAAGCTTAAATACTTTGAATGCATTCCACAACACGTTGAAACTACAAATAATTAAAATTTAAAAAGACTTTCTTTTCTATAGCGAAGATCCAGTCATAAAAATACATACCAAAGACACAGCACAACGGAGAGGGGCAATCCTGGTGAAGTCAGATATTGGACGGCAATTGTGGTAAACTGACTATGCTCTGGTGATACAGCGAACCAGTCAAGAAGAGTACTGTAAGTTGTGGTCCAAGTCCTGAATGGTCCACACACCGTTGAAGGAGTGACGCTACTCAACAATAAAAATAAACTGTAGTTCATTGACCAACTTGGACGTTCACTGTCGATGAACTGTAAGAACACTAAAATATGAGCAATACTTACCGAAATATTATGTACCCAATAGCCACACCTGTTAACAGTAGATTCATGAGGGTGAGGATTAAAAACACAGTGTGTGCTTGGGCTGCTGACCACGGCTTTTTTGGGGGGCGGCAATTCAGTTTAATTGAGTATATTTTCGTGTAAAACATGACTACTAGAATGACTAGGAAGAGGAGAGGTAGCATAGGACTATAAAATGCTCCTACCCTGGGGAAAAAAAAAAAAAAAAAGATGAACTACTTTGCTGTTTTTTACAAGAAATGAGAATTTCAGCTGATGTTTCAAAAAATATTTCAACTCACCATACAAGTGTTTGGTAATAGATGAGGTCATTTGTGTTGTAAGCTATATCAAACTCGGGGCTTTTTATGAAGGAAAATGCAGTGTTTTTCAAGACTTTTTCCATCACTTTCATCAGGAATTCCCCAAGAATCGTACCCACAATTAAATTCACCAAGAAATTGACGATAATTAATCGGTAGATTTCCCCACCAAGCAGAGATTCAGAGCACTAGAAAAAAAAAAGTGACTATAATCATATATTAATAAGATCGGAAAATTAATTGCATATCACATAGACCACAGAATCCCCATTCTAACTAAAAGATTTTAGGTCTAAACAGGTTTATTTTTAAGCACAAGGACAGCTAGGGTGGTCATGCTATATTGGGACCGACAATTTTCCGAGGAATCCAAACTTCCATTGCCTAGGCAACTAAACAGACTATGGTGGTCGGTAAGAAATGCATCAATGGCATGCCATCTATGGTACCATTAGAATACTGTCGGGATTAACATGACCTCTAAAATATGTTTGTTTGATTTTTTATGGTATAAGGACACTTGGGGTCATTTTGCACAAAGACCTACAGTTTTTCAAGAAATTTAAAGGCAGGGGTCTTCAACCTGTGGCCAGCTGACATGTTTTTTGCAGCCCGATGGCCCACCAAAAAATACAAATTGTTTCACACACGGAAAAAAAAAAAAAAAATCCCAATTGCTCCTTTTGAGTCTTAAATTTATGTATTTTATTTTATTCTGTTCACACTTTTACATTTTGTAATAAATACCTTAAAACGCTAGAGAACTACGGTAACGTGCGGTCTTCCCTCAATCGTGTTTTACTTTAATTTTCTTCCATATACAGGCATTGCAGGTAGTTTTATTGATTTGCAGTGCAACAGTGATTTAAAAAAAATCAACTTAGGACTCATTGAATTCTATTCTAAATATGTCGATAAGAACATCTTCCCAACCATTCGATGCAATGATTCGGAGTAGTTATGACTGCCAATAGCTCTGCTCAAGAATGAAGTTGGTAAAATCAAAAGTTAGGACCAGAATAACTGACGTCCACCTTGGAAACACTTTTAGGATTGTAATATCAAAAATAAGACCGGATATTGACAGGATTGTTAAAAATAGACAGTACCAAAAATTTCACCGAAAAGTTAGATTTGACTTTCCATATTAATAACTAAAAGTATTGTAAATGTTTTTACTCCCATACGTATTATACATAGTAATATGTATGTATTCAGTTCAAGGAGTGAATCTAGAAGGGGGTGGGGGGGGTGCAAAACCAATATAGAGACCTAAGAAAAAAATGGCAACAAAGATGGGTCCAAAGGGAGCATCCGATGCACTTCTCCCCCCCCGCCCCGATCCACATTTGTTTAATCCTAATATTATCAGCACAGTAGTGGCCCATGGGCCAACAAGAATAAGCAAAATTGGCCCTTGGACTGAAAAAGGTTGAAGACCCCTGTCTTAAGGCCTAGAGAACTGAGATCCAGGCATCAGTAAGTGGTTAGTCGGTAAGCGTTTTTCCCATCACAGTTGGGAATTAAACCCGAGAAAACAACATGATAGGAAAACGAGTTACCACAGGCTCCTCTAAATCATGATACATTTGCCTACAGTCAGGGTTATTGGAAATTGAACTCCCCCAACTCATTGCACCCAAAAGCAGTGGACATAATCACTGAGGCACCACATGACATTAAAATTTATAACATACGCAAGAAATGCATCGATTATGATTGCCAATATTGATAATTAAAAACAAACTAACCTTGATTACAAAATATAGGTACATAAACATAATTACAAAATATAGGTACATAAACATAATTACAAAATATAGGTACATAAACATAATTACAAAATATAGGTACATAAACATAATTACAAAATATAGGTACATAAACATAATTACAAAATATAGGTACATAAACATAATTACAAAATATAGGTACATAAACAGACATAATTACAAAATATAGGTACATAAACAGACATAATTACAAAATATAGGTACACAAACAGACATAATTACAAAATACAGGTACATAAACAAACATAATTACAAAATATAGGTACATAATCTTGATTACAAAATATAGGATTTAAACTATATGAACTATGTTTTCGGCATACCCTGTAATCCTTCGGTCCTGGGACAGCAATCCAAAAGTACACTAAGACACTTAAGATCACGATACGTAAAGCGGCCACTCTGCAAAAATATAGAATGGCTGTTGGATATCACCAAATTTTTAAAAAGCAAATGAAATATAAAAATATATTTAAATAAAAATCTCATGGAAATAAAATTGCTGACACAGTCCACATACTTTTAAATTCAAACTTGGAATTTTCCGACACAGAGCCTTTAAGAAAATTAGAATAATAAGAATTATTGTGATTAGACATGTACAGTCTTAGGATTTCAGTACTGGTAGCCGGTACTGTGAAATACCGGTAATACAATTAGTATATGGAAATACCGGTTGTAGCGGAGGACCGACTGTACCAGAGGACCAACTGCATCAGAATACCGGTTCACCAAAATAACTGCACTACCTGGTTTTTATCAGTTTAAGGTCTGTAATTAGCTAGTACTGAGCCGGTATGCGTATAATGTGCTGTACGGAGTGTGAGGAGTAGGATTAACAAGAAATCACACATTCAGTTCAGGGTGATATTGAGATTTTAGTCATTTTTTTAAGGCATTAAAACACAATCACTAACTAGTCAGGCTTAGGTACAGCCGGTGAAACATAAATTTGAACACATGTTTGCCATTTGCGTAATAATGATGATATAGAAAATTTTCGAATTTATTGCATGAATGGAAAAATGGGTGTTCAGATTTTTGTTTCACCGGCTGTACAAGTAGGTAAGCATGATGGGCATTCCTTGCAAAAAAACACATGCTGCCCTGGATTAACAAGAATTTTCAATGGCACTTTCAATTTGTATGAACGTATGAATACAACACTTACTAACACACTATCGATCTTTACATAAATCGACAGAATGGTTCATGAGTGAATCGCTTCAGCTAGTTACTAGAATTCGAATTTGAGAATTTATTGGAATTACTATAGATTGT
>QLNU02014176.1:170668112-170703790 GCA_006491805.2 Dysdera silvatica | reverse complement strand
GTAACTTCAATCGTAAATATAACATACACGATAAAAAAGCTAATTAACACACCAATCCAAGAAACTTCATCTACTTGGGCACTGGAATATAATCAGCATTTCTCGCTAAAAAGACAAGCTGTTATATCATAGGAAAGCATGTGCAACAGCTTGTCTTTTTAGCGAGAAGTTCTTGTGATACTCCTCAACTCATCGGTCACAACCAGGCCCCCAGAGCTGAAAATCTTCTCTGAGAGCACAGAGGTCAACGGGACAGCCCAATATTTCTTGGCAAATTTGCTGAGTTCGCCGAAAGATTGAGAAGGGTCCTTCCACCAGAGAAGAGCATCTTCGTCCTTATTTAGAGTAGCAGGCAATATCGTTCCAGCTCGCGATATCTAGCTGAATTAATCTACTCTTTACAGCAAGTTGGGTAATTTTATTGTGGATTAGTTCTCTTATTGGAATCGTCCTAAGTTTGTATGCAAATTATGTAAGTGTTTTTCGGCCAGTTCTGAAGGCTTGTTCAGAACAATAGGTATGATATAGGAAGCACAGTGATGAGTTTTATTTATACAAACTGGGGATCTCTTAATGAGAAAGGAAATTATCCTTATCTCTCTCGATTTGCATGAAAATATAACTGTACAAATCAATAAGATTTAGTAAAATGCGTTTTGTTGTCCTCTCATTTGGAGAGTTTTATCAGTTGTATTTGGCAGCACTTCATTTTGGCTGGCAACACTTCATATGGCGTTCATCCACGTTACACTGATCAGTAATGTGCACTCGGTTTTCAGTATCGGTGTGTCGGTCAGATTTTTTCGATCATTTTTCGGTAATTAGTGCAACTGGTGCTGGTATAAAGGTATTTTATAAAAAGATACCGGTATACCGAACATGCATAGTTGTGACCACGCACTTGAGAATTAATTTTCAACACTACTTTTGATTTGAATGAGAAGCTTTTTGACTAATAAAAATCTAAGAAAAAACCCAATCGAGACACTGCATTTGGCCTGGACCATTAATAGTGTTTATACTCATTTCTTTGCATGAAATTTAAGAACCCCACCCCCACAAAATTATGTATCCATTAGGAAATTGGAACCAATTAAAGACAATACATACAACTCTGACTTCACTTTCATAATTCAATTTTAAGCATAAAATAGAAGTTTATTAGGATGTATTGTAATTAAACACGGTCTTGTGCAAGGACAGTAAGACTTATGCTGCGCAGTTATTTACAGTTTTCCAAGAAATCCAACCCCCAGACTACAGTGAGCAATTAGTCGATAACTAAGGGGAAATAAAATAGGGAAATATACAATTTATTACTATATTTAAGGAGGAGCAGTGATTACCTTCCTAACGTTAGATAAAGCTGCAGTTGCTTCGAAAAGAAAAACTCGAGTTTTGTTGCATATGAGATGAGGTAATGAAATACCAATGAGATGGAAGTTACTGTCAAGGCTAAGGTCATGTTTTTCAAAACTTCAGTTTCCACCTACAAAACGAATTGCTACATATGAGGCGAAACATACCACGAAAAAATATCATAAGCAGCAACATATAAGAAACACATAAGAAGCATTAAAATTCTTACAAGAATTATACCACAATACTACGAGGGATATTTTTTTAAAAAGCATTCATTTTTTGAATTTACATACAATTCTCTATTTTTATATTTAATTTCCTTGCCAACTGAAACATTTATCGTAACAATCTCCCAGTTTTTGGATACCATCGTCATAGAATTCTAACACCTGTGATGATAGCCAGTTACTCACGGAAGAGGTGGTAGTCGCTAGGCGCAAGGTCTGAACTGTATGGCGGATGATCGAATGTTTTTCAGCCAAAAGATTTGATCAGATCTTGAGCTGCAGCATTTGGCCTTGCATTGTCATGAAGCAGCAGGACACCATTCTATGCCATTTGTTTTGGATTGCTCGACAAAGTTTTCTTAGGGTCTCATAGCAGGAAGCTGAGTTAATTGTTTTTCCTTGCAGCAAAAAGTCCGCTAACACAGCACCCTGACTGTCCCAAAACACAGTTGCCATGATCTTGCGCTTTGAAAGTGTCCGTTTTGCTTTCACTTGGACCGGCGATGACGTGTGTGTTGCCACTCCATCGATTGTTTTGATTCAAGGGTCATGTGGGACACCCATGTCTCTCCTCCTGTGAGGATATGACTCAAACAGTCATCATTTTCCTTGTTATAGAGTGTCAAAAAATGTTAGAGCACTTGTCAATCTTTTCTTTTTGTGTTCCTCACTCAGCGGTTTAGGAACTCATCGACAGCAATTTTAAACAAAACTAACCTTGAAATTCGTGGGAATTCCGATGACATCTTAGAAATTGTGAATCTCCTGTTTGTGTGAATTTGGGTATCAACTGCCTGCATCAAATCGTCAGTGATTACAAGATAGCTGACCAGAGCGCGATTCGTCGTGGACATTTTCCCCCAACTGTTCTTGAACAATCTTACCCAATTTGTGCACTTTAGTCACTCATTGCATTGTCACAGTAAACTTCACATTATCAGCAGATTTCATGTTGCTTACTGTTAAAAATCAGATGACTAACCGTACTTAACAGTTGGTCCAGGCACTTGATTTTTTTTAAATAATTTAACGAAGCATACAGACTGACGCTGTGAGTGCAAATTCCGTCGGATTTTACCCATAGAATCCCAGGAGCCTGCATGAGTATTCATTCTCATGCACAAGCGGAATTTCAAACGGTATTCACAAACAGACCTTACTTAAAAAAAAATAACCTTCGTACAATACCTTCAGGTACTGGGAAAATCATACTAAAACACTAGAAAAATCATACTACAATATATTAACAGAAACACGTTTGAACACTAAAAAAATATATTAAAATACTACACACAAGAAACATATCAAAATAATCAAAAACATATGCCAAAACTTAAGAAAGAAGTATGAAAAATGTATTGGCATAATAGAAGAAACATACAAAAGTATCAGAAGAAACATACTAAAGATCTTAGAAGCAACATACAAAAGCACTACAAGAAATATACTAAGTATTCACAGAGAGAACAGATGGCAATTATTTGTCAGCAGCAAAGGACCAGGTGGTAACATATATATATATATATATCATCATCATATTCAACCATTATCTATCCACTGCTGGATGAAGGTCTCTCCAAATGCTTTCCACACAAGTCTATCCTGAGCAATTCGCTTCCACGTCACCCCAACCTGTTTTCTTATTTCATCCACCCATCTAGTTTGAGGACGTTTTCTAGGTCTTCGGTGGTCTCTTGGAATCCAGTTCAGAATTTCTGTTGTCCATCGTTGATCAGTTCTTCTTGCAATATGCCCAGCCCATCGCCATTTCAGTCCTTTTACTTTAACAATGATGTCCTCTATAATATATATATATATCTTCAACCAGTGTGTATTGCCAGTCCTCTCTTATGGATCAGAGACATGGAGTCTAACAGTTGGAGCAATACGAAAGTTACAGACAACGCAAAGGAGCATGGAGAGGTGCATGCTTGGAATAACTAGGAGAGATCGAAAAAGAAACACTTGGGTGAGAGAGCAAACTAGAGTAGAGGACATCATTGTTAAAGTAAAAGGGCTGAAATGGCGATGGGCTGGGCATATTGCAAGAAGAACTGATCAACGATGGACAACAGAAATTCTGAACTGGATTCCAAGAGACCACCGAAGACCTAGAAAACGTCCTCAAACTAGATGGGTGGATGAAATAAGAAAACAGGTTGGGGTGACGTGGAAACGAATGGCCCAGGATAGACTTGTGTGGAAAGCATTTGGAGAGACCTTCATCCAGCAGTGGATAGATAATGGTTGAATATGATGATGATGATATATATACAGTAAATCTAACGATGACTAACCGCATATAATGACGGAATTTTTACAAGAAATTTGGTTTGCTATTCTACTCTATACTAAATGTATCGGTTATAACGACATCGTATATAACGAAGGCGATTTTGTAGTCTACGTAGATTCTAAGTAGGGAAATTCGTATCGGATATAACGACGCGACTTGACAGTCATAAAGCAGAACCACATAGGTTAATTATTAAAATTTAAAGTTAGTTACAAAATTTAAGCGTTATTCTAATCTTGTTTATTTACAAATGTCCGAGAAATTTTTATTACTGCTAAACCTGAATATTAAAGATAATAAACTTAAAAAGTGATTTATTAATTGAATATCACGAGGGTCATATTCTTAAGGGGCCTATTCTATTTTTTCAGCGTAGAGCCCATAAAGCTTTTAAACCGGCACTGTTCGGAAGTCATTAGTATAATATAATAAATGCTATTCATTACACTTGTTTTCTACATTATATACTTTAGTAGTATTTTCTACAATTTTTTCAATTTAAAAAACTAAGGAAGTACTATGTTTTTAGTGTGGTTATAACATAATATAAACGGAAATTAAATTCATTATAATTATGTTTTTATTTAATTTTGAAACCAAAAAGTTTAATACTTTTTACTATCAAAATAATTTATAAAACTCTTAGAGTGCATTACTATAGGCTACTATGATTTTAAAAAGATATCGTTTATAACGACTGAATTTGCACGGTCCCTTGAAGGTCGTTATAACCGATTTTCACTGTATATATATATATATACACAGCCTCACTAAAGATACAAGATATCAGGAAAAAAACATTAAAAATGATAGGTTGGTTGTATTTTTATGGCGCAAGGACAGCAAGGGTCATTCTGCGCCAATCAAGGTGAGATCGTACATAGGGTATAAACTAAAAACTATAATTTTAATGGCACAGAACCAACACCAGTTTTAATTTAATAATGAATGATTCTTTTAAACATTCAATATGAGTAATAAACACATTAGAATAAAATTTTTTAAATAAGGTTAAAAGTTCACGATGTTTGTCATAAATTTTCTTGAATTCTGAATGATACATACTTCTACAGCTTTATTTTCCAAAATGAAATACACCAAGTATCCAATACCAATGGTGGTGAAAACGACAAAAATATTCACCAAGATGCACAACAGAACTTTCAAAAACTTTTTGCATATATTTTCATTTCTATGAGCCTTTAATTCCGAAGCCAAGAGTTCCTAAAACATACAGATTTCTATAGAAAGGAATTTTACACTTTAATAAATGTAACAAAATAGCTTTTGTTTTATGGCATGTACACAGCTAAGGTGACCCTGTACTCGGACCTTCAGTTATTCGAAGAAAGTAAATCCAAAAATATCTCTGTTGTGGAGGGAGCCAAGCCCCCAGATAATGGTATGCAGGAAAAATGGTATGCATTTCTAAGGTAACATTGGAATCAAATCCATGGTTAATAGGCGAACTCATTGCCTGTACCATTGTAGGATTTGTAAATAGATTTCCTCTCTCTCTCTCCCTACTAAATGGGGCTGTGCTGCTCCTGCATTTGATAGGATAAGAGATTAAGATTTGGGGAGCCTCGGCTTTCCCCTAGACCTTAATTTTACTTCTCCCCCACCCCCCCCAACTAACTGGATCTTTTAATGGGTCAGAATTTTATCTAAGCTCAGTCTGTAGTCAAATCTAGGCTTCGGGATCCAGTGAAATATGGCTACTGCTTTATTTCACGAGCCTCTTATTTTAATAAAAATAAGGGATGCAAAACGATTTTTTGCTCATGGGAATAAAAAATTAGCCACACTATTGCTATCAAATCAAATGCATGTTGGGTGTATAACAGTTACGATTGCCACATTTTACCCAAAAGTCTGAATTTATCACTTAATTGCACAAATAGAATTTATTGAACATCGTAAAAATAAATAATATATTTTATTTAGGCAGAATGCCTACAGATATATACAAAAATAACAAAAACTAAAAAAACAAACCAGAATGCAAGAGAATCAACCACCATATATATACATTCTAGACGGGCAGCAATGGGAAAAGAACTCTGCGTCTCCATATAAGAAACAACTCCATATTCAACTAATTCAATTGCGTGTTTTAATATACAATAGAAATCTTTTATACATATAAGGAAAAAGAAAATTGTTCCCATGCCTTGGTGGCTCAGTGGGTTAAGACACACCAGTTCATACAATGGGTTTTCGGTCTGACTCCGGGACAAGGTGGTATCACTTTGTTTTCTATACATAAAAAAAACCAAAAAACTCCAGTTTGAGCTGAAAACATGGGCATCAAAAAGCATCCATCAATTCTCCATAAAAAAAAACAACAACAAGAAACAAGCCCCAGTGGCTGTGTTTGTTGACTATTTGGTAAGTGTGTTAATTCTGAGAAGGGTACTAATCTCTTAAAAAAAATAGAAATTCCATTATTAAGATTCAGGCAGCTTTGGACAATCAAGTATAGTTCATTCACGAAAACTTGATCGATGGTACCATTAGAATTCACGGAAGCAATGTCAAAAACGGGTTAGTTCATTACAGCAGAGGGGAGGACGTCATTTCAGAACTGGTTTTTAGCCAACTTTCGTCTGCACTAAAAACCAATTCTGAAATGACGTCCTCCCCTGTAATGAACTAGCCCCTTTGTGATGTCAGCTCCCGTGAATTCTAATGGTACCATTGGTCAACTTTCCACGAACAAACTATATAACACTGTTACAAACAGTGAGTGGGTAGTCTCCTTGGTTACCACATGGCTAAGTAACTTAGATGAAGGTCTGAGCTCTAATTATTCAGATAATCCAGATAATTAGAATTCCGGATAATAACTGGGTGTAACACTATAAAAGGCGAGTAAGTAGTCACTTTGGTTATCGAAAGGTCAAGTGACACAGACGAAGGCATCAATACCACATATTGATAATTGGGATCAATAAGCACAATGTTACAAACGACAAGTGCGCATTCTCTGTAGATACCACAATGTCGAGTAACCTAGATGAAGGATTAAGGGTTTGTTGATCAAAAAATCTGAATTTTTGTGCAATAACGCTTTCACTAAAGTTACTGATAAACAATTTGCTCTCCAGGGTACAAATGCTAATTCCCACATTGTAATTATAAATTTAGCTTGATCCATCGTTACTTTGCAGAAGGTATAGAAATGAAGACTCACCACATAATTAAAAACACATTTTAAAGAAGTTTTATGTTTACTTTTAGATTATTGTGAATTAGACGATGCTGAAGAACTGCAGTATCTAGTTTTTCAATAGTATAGTCCCACGCACAAAATATTCTTCCAGATAACTTATTTTTAAGTGGGCCAGTTGAGTCCACATAGGTAGTTTGGTAAGACTTCGTAGTGCTACAATAAAATAAAGCCGTATTACAATACAATACAAACAGTACTGCAATACAATATAACCAGTGGCGAAGTATCCGGTCACCTACAGATTCAGAGATGACCACGGAAAAATTAAAGAAAGAAATAACTTGTGTTCAGCATATTTTGTGATTATTTTTTATATTTTTAATCGATAAAATAAACCTATTAACCTGCTTTTTTTATGATTGACAGATTAAAAACTTACTAAATAAGTTATTATTCAATAAACTGAAAAAAAAAGACATTACATATGATGCTATCTATCAGACTAAAATGAAGCCACAAGAGGAGTCGCCTTAAATACAGAATCTATTTCAGCCTGCACATCCCCAATGCCATAAGTCAATCAAATCACATATATAATTTTCGAAAATATATGGGCTTATCTCCAAATTTACGGAATCTTTCTTCAAGCTTGTTTCCATTTGCAGCTCTGGCATGCTTTTGATTATGTTGTGGGTATCTACACAGTATTTAAAGAGAATATAATCAATGATGAAATGCACCATTCCATTAACAGAGGACACAACGTAATTCAATTTCAGTGGTAACAGGCTGCTATGAATCCCTGGAACTAGCGATGGCTACCCCAAAAAGTCACACTTCCGTCACTGAATATAATAGCACTACAATACAAAGTTATGCAACTGTTGTATTTATTAATTAGTATTTTTCTTTTCTTTTCAACTTTTAGGGGTTAAAGAAGTCTAGTCAATGCTTCCCCCCACAAAAAGTGTGTAAACCTAATTATTTTAATTAATTCTTCGTGAACTTTCTCTCTAATGTGCAAGTTAAAAGTGAACATAAGCATAAGGTTATAGCAACATTAGCTGCATGTGAGTGAACAGAACATCGGGACATAAATCCATACATGCATTTTCTAATGCTTGATCAACGTTTTCACAACACAGAGCATTGTATTGTGAGAGGGGAGTGGGGGGGGGGCATGGACTTGTCTGATAGCAAAATGTTATTTTTAACCATGGTACTTCCAGCTGATTATGTGTATGTGTATTAAAAATTAGATTGTAAAATGATTGTTTGTAAACTATAAATTTAAATTACTGTTATGTTATATCATTGTATTGCATTTTTTAGATAATACACTTATTTCTAATCAGCTGGTAAATAAAAAAGCTTATTAATATGTTACTTTTGAAAACTGTATAATTTTTAGGTTTCTTGAATCGTTACTTAAACAATTGAAACAGCAACATACACTAGAAGCTATGAAAATCTATGGCAACACCATGAGAGATATGTGTAAGAACATAGGCATAATCTGGTGGGGGCAAGAGGGCACATGCCCCAGTTTTTTTAGAACAGAGCTAAAATTGTACTTTTTTCCATTCAATTTTGAGTTTTTTGTCCTACCCCAATGTTTACATAATATATCATATTCAAGTTATGCGTATGTATAAAAAATAGCAGTATTGATTAGTATCCAGTTTTTTTTTAATTATTATACATGAAATGTTCTGAAGTGGCTGATTTGGATATGAAGGGTTTTTTTTGTTTTGTTTCAGACAAAAAGTGAAATAAAATCATATTCTGAATCATTGTACTCATAAATTTTGTATGACTACATACAATCTATAAATAATCTGTATGATTTATATGCTGCAACGTGCATTTCGATCAATTTAATACCAGTCTCTTTGCAATTTGGTTTAAATAGTAGTCTATGTACTACACCATTCTGCGAAATAACTGGCAACAATATATATACGTTCGTAAAGAGATTATATATTGTCCTTCGTAGCTCAGTGGGTAGAGCCTCCGCCCGGCAAGTGGAAGGTCGTGGGTTCAGGTCCCACCGAAGGCAGAAATATTTATTTTCTTTCGAACGTTTCACCATCTAATCACGCCATACCATCGGCGTTGGTATCACTACGCCAATAAACGTTGATTGATATTGTTGTTTGATTTAATCAGTATGATCTTACAATTCAGTCAAAATTTGTACATTGCATGGCCAAATCCTACAAGGCTGAAATGCAAACCTGAGGGGTTGCTGGATTTAGACATGGCCTTTTTTTCCCAATCCTTATAGGTCAAAGAGCTTTAATTTAAGAAAAAAAAAAAATCAATGGCTTATATTTGGTTAGTTTGACAAAACCTCGAGCTTTTCAAAAGAATTCCAAACTTACCAATATGCAACAACAATTAAGTTAACAATGGCAGCAATTCCCACTGTAAAGAAGTAAGCCAAAGGCATGTCATAGTAGTAGCCCTCAGCAACATCGATAGTTTCATTTGTATAATGGCCATAGAAAAACGACGAGTTTCCGAGCCAGCCCTACAAAAAAGTAATACAACGTTGTTAAAATTCTGCAGTGTTGTTAAAAAACAAGCGATTTAATAAAAAACCGAGACAATTTGCTATAATTTCATGTTTCACCTCTCAATATGAGTCATTTAAGATGGAACTGATGGTTTAACGTAACAGACTTATTAGGAACGGAACACAGTCCCATGACAGTGGGTCCGATGATGTAACTATTAGCTTGTGTTTTTATAGTACAAGAACAGCAAAGGTCATATTGTGCTGGGATCTACAGTTTCATGGTGTGTGACCTTTTCCTTTACAAAATGTCATACAGGTGATACAATTGTAAAATATTCCAGAAAAAAATATTAATATAATGTTGCTCATAATTCCTATGATAGTGCTAAATAAGAAGTTTTCTCCTAGTAATTATATAAATTCTATAAAGCAATACAATAGTGATAAGTTTGATTTCAATTGTCACACAAGTGATACTGGCTTTGCCCAGTGTTACAATAGTTAGCACTGAAATACTTAAAAATAACAAATATAATTTTCGACAGGAAAGTATAACTATTACTTATAGTATAACTATAACTAACTAACTAACCATCCATCCTATCCTACATTTTGAAATCCAGAAATATACAAAGTCTGAAGTATTTTCAGTCTCAAGCGTATTACATTAGAAATGCTCATTCTACATAAACATAGTGATATAAAAAAAAAATACTTACAGACCCGGTAAGAATGTCAAAACCATTAAATGCAACCCGAGGCTCGACATTTTCATCAGAGACATTTCTGAATCTTTCATAAATAAGTTGAGGTGTTACTATAAAGCCGAATGAAATGAAGAAATTGAATAGATTCAAACACAAAAGCCATCGAAGGAAGATAAAATACGATGCCACTCCTGACCCAAAGTGGCCTTGTGTCTTTTTAATAAGTCCTTGCCACAATTCAAGGGAATAAGATATATCACTGATGCCACATTTCAAATGTTGCCATCCCTAAATGAGGAAAAAAAAAATCCACAATAATAAAATTACTTATAAATTTAATACTCACAATCCTTAACAAGTTAAACACTAATAGGCATAAAGATTCCCCATCGGTTCAAGTGAATCTCAAAATACTTCAATAAAATTAATTTGAGTGCTTGAAACATGCCTACTCTTTAATGATTTTACCGTTCGTGTTTTACAATGCAAGAACAACTTAGACCATGGTGTTCCAGAATCGGCAGGGTTCCAGCAAATGCAAACTTCCGTTACTAAGAGAAATGAACCTTGGATTATAGATTTATAAAAAAATAAATGTCAAGTGCTAGATACCAACAGAATTTAAAACCAGGTTTTTTACATGGTAGATTAATGGCCCACTTTTGGAGTCATGCTGCGTCACTGATAAATATGTTACTTTTGCACCAACGAATACAGTATCTTCTTAAATGATTGTGTTATGTTACCTATTTGTTAATTTTTAACACATTTAATAAATGACTTTTTTTTTTATTCAGAAAGGTTTTCGGACACTCACATACGTAGCTGAAATTAGAGCTGTAAATTTGTTTTTGTTTGTTTTGTGGTTTTATGGCTCAAAGACTACAATGGTCATGCTGCGCCGGGACCTACTGTTTTCCGAGGAATCCGAACCTCTTATGGCCTAGGGAACCAAACCCCAGACTACAGTGAGCAGTGCGATCTTTACAAGATAGGGCTGTAAGTATAGCCCACCACTGCAAGATTTGATGGGTTATAAGAAAGAAAAAAAGGCATCGTATCATCCATGCAGAGAAGTTGTCGCACTTATTGTCATTATTTTTGTAAAGCGAACAATGGAAGCTTCATCTTGTATTCGCCAGTCTGGAATTTAATTCCATAAGTGTGAAAACCAAATAAGATTCCAAGCATCAAATTGCTTTGTGAGCAAAACCATTGTTGTTAAAAAATCATTAGTTATGTAATATTTAATTTGCTTTCTCCTTTGTGACTGCGTGAAATGATGGTTTGATTTAACAGGATTTTAAGAAAAGAAAAAGAAAACCGAGGAGAATAAAGAAAAGGTAGATGTTCGTTAACATTCGACGGATAGTTTTGATTTCTGTTTCATGTTTTAATTTTGCAGTGATTAATAAATCTTTTTGTTAATTATATCATCTATTCTTTAATCGTAATACTCATCATAAGAGGTGAATTACTTGGTAACGTATATTTAGCTTGACCTTTAGCCAAAACGCAGCCTCACTAGCCATTTATCATGGGGATCTGATTGGCAACATATTCGGTTTATCTTAACATAGGACTTAATACAATGACCTATCAACCATTAGTTTCATCGTATGGCTATCATAATTTTTTTAAAAAAAATACGTATATACATACCATTATGATACGATACTTCAATCTGGCACAGTAATTGAGTGAACTCAGTTGCCTTCTGCTCTGCTTTTGGCAATCTATTTTGGCTTTGACCATTCTCTTAAGAGTAAGACTCTGATGTAATTCACGCAGGTTAGTTCTAATCGCCTCTTGTTCAGCATCTGGATCCGAGGTCAACAGCTATTGATAAAGAAATAAAAAATGGAGTGGTATCATTTTTCTCGAAGCAAATAACTTGCATTTCAACATTCCGATCTGTTAGAATACGGCCTGCTATTTGTTTCTTGGAAACAGATTGAAATCATTTAGAAAACATTTTTCATAATTTATATTTTAATTATATTGCATACATTATCTTATTACGTATACTGGCACTGAACATAAACAACAAATATGGAACAAAGTTCCTACTCGCATTGGAGGAAAAATTCCACGAAACATCACAAAGAAAACTCTGAATGAAACTTCAGTTTTAAGAAAAATAGAATTACGTTCCAATAAAATTCAGCTATCCAGAACGAAGGTTAGGAGAGACCACGCCCCCATTTTCCAGGTTTAATTGAAAATCTCGTTTCTCCCTGAATTCCAGGGACGATTTCAAATTCCCTAACAATTCCAGGTCTCCAGATTTTTCAGGTGCATGGGAACATGATGAAAACTGGATTAAAAGCTAAAGTAATGGGCATGATAAAATTCTATGTATGTTAGGCTGTGAACCACAAAGAAACAATATACAGTGGAAATCGTTTATAAAGATTGCTACGAGATCATGTACATTTGGTTATTGGTTACTATAACTGATTGTCGTTACAAGCAATCTTTTTTAAAAAATCATAGCATGATAACAGTTCTTTGAAAGTCCGGAGAAGTTTATGCTTTTGTATTTTCTCCAGACCTTCTACATTATGTTAATAACTAGGTAGATATTTATATAAATATGTATTAACATGAATTATTGAAATATTTTTTTCAATATGCCTATGGCATATAATGATCAAGTATTTATTACCATGGATAATGGGCGTCCATATAAGTGGGCAGAGGGCTCACACCCCCTTAACAATTCAAAAATTTAATTTGCCCGATTTTGCTATGCATTTACTTTAAAAAAAACTTAGTCACATTTTAAAATAAAATACTTTTTTGCTCATTACTAATTGTCAAGTAGTACTAATTACTTGTGTAGCATTTTAGTATCTTGTACATTCACTAAAATGTTTGACAGCCTTGAGAAGGAGGTAATAACTTTTCTCACCCCCCCCTCCACCAGAAGTTTGCATATAGGTGACAATGCCATGGATTGGTGTATATGGTCAATGTTATATAATATGACATGATACTAATTGAATAACATAGAGAATAAATAAAGACTACTCTTATTATTTTTCTACTTATTATTTAAAAAATATATTTACATCTTTTATGTGAAATGTACAAAAAGAAATCTTTTTGAACCGGAATAATGTGATTAAAGTACTGTCCGGAAAGCGGTTCCCTCCCTGGAGAACACTCTGATATCAATGACCAATAGGCTGTTAAGTAATTATAGCCAATTACTAAATCCTTTATACAGACAAAAATCGTTATAACAGGTGCCAACATTATATGCAGTACACAGTCGTTAGAAGCAATATATTTAACATATAAAGCATAAGGAACTTAGAAACTTCCTGTAATAATTCTATCACTATATGCAGTTTTTATAACCAACTTTGTTATAAATCATTTTCACCATACTTGCACATCAAGGGGCGGACTAGGCCGGTATGCTCTTGTGGAAGATAGAACTTGCGCCCTTAAATGGACCAGGATTCTTGCCCTCTGAAAATCTAAGGCATGCCCCCTTTGAGAGGACCCAATTTGCCCCCGTGTATATCACAAATAGTGGAAAGCAACAGACTTGTATATAACGTAAAAAAGCAATGCAGAAATTGCAAACCATCCAAAGGAGCGTGGTGAAGTGCATGCTTGAGATAACTAGGGGAATTGCAAATGAAATATTTGCATGGGAGAGCAAATAAGGGTTCATGAGATCATAGTTCAAATGAAATTGACTGGGCATTCTGTAAAAACTGACAAACGATGGACAATTGAAATTTTAAACCAGATTTCGAAAGACCATTAACAGACCTGGGAAATGTCCCTAAACTAGATAGATGGATGGATGAAATAAGAAAACAGACAGGAGTACACGGAAAAGACAGAATTGACATATACGAAGGGCATTGGGAAAGACTATTTACAATAATGCAAATTACAGTTACCAGTTGGATTAGCTCACATTAGGGTCTGCAGAAAAACAGAGTTTTCATTGGATATTCTTTTTCCATTATCATAGTAGTTGATGTTCTATTGCTGTGCAAATTGATGAAATATGTAAAATAATCAGGTTTGTTGAAGGCTTTATACATACAAGGGTTCTCTCTCTCCAATTAAAAGACAATAAGAAACAAGCACGGTCCTTGCTGATTCTAGCAGAAAACCTCCATTTTGGCTTTTCCCAATTGCAATCAGCAATTTTACAAAGACAAAGTTCGTTAAAAATTTACTCAGATGCCAGAGCAAACAGTTAGGCATTAATATGCTTAGCAGGGCACAAAATTTCCACTCAGCGAGTGGAATTTTTACTTTGGTGAGTGAAAATTCGGTCTAATTATAGATGGAATTCTTACACGGAAAAAAAAAAAAAAATTAAACGAATTGGCTAATCAACAATTTACTTGAATGTGCCTCGCCTACCCGTTCTACCAGAAAACACCCATTTCCTGCTTGATGTCAAGACGACCAATGCCAAACGATTTAGCTTCGTTATCATCACTAATGGTGGGAGTGGGAGGTTCCTTAACTATGCAGTTCGAGCGAGCATGGAATGAGTGCCATTTCAGATACTGCTAGTATAGCGTATTCTTACGTTAATTTTATTGAATAATAACCGAAAAACAGTCAACACTTTCTCAGTTTTTTACAAAAACGCCAAAGATTTGTGCTTCCAATGATATAGTAAGCAAGGATCTTGTTGAGAACAGTAATTCGGAAATAGCCATTTCAAATGACAACGAAGTTATGTACATCGGCATTTCATCTAATTCAAAACATAAATTGAACGACAAAGACATTTCCAATGTAGTAAAAAAAAACAAAACGGGAGTTCAATCCTTCATGGGAAAAAGATTTTGATTGGATATTGTTTGACGAAGTGTCTAACACAGTGAGTTGTAAGTATTGCAGAAAGTTGCTTGGAAATGGATCAAAGGATTTAGTGCGTCTTTTAAAAGGGAAACTTTGCATTTCTGATAAAAGCAGAGTTCATAAAGCTACAGTTGAATAACTTAACGTAAAAGCTGCATCCACAGTCACCCATGGCTAAATGCATTAAAAAAATGTACAAAGGAATATTTTCGCATATGAAAAAATCGTTTAATATTTCCTATTACATTGCTAAACATAATAAACTTTTTGCAGATTTTGAAGGTCTTTTGCCTTTAGCAACAAAACTGGAGGTGAAGATGTTAAGTAAATATTGCAATGAAATGGCATGCAGAATCTTCGTTCACTATATTGCTGAAATGCTCAGAAATCGATTAGAAGTAAAATTTAAAAAAAATCACAGTTCATTAGTATTATGATTGTTGGTTTAAAAGCCAGAACTACTATGGATCATGCAATGGTTTATAATAGGTACATAGAAAATGGACTTATAAGGGAAGACTTATTAGGTGTTATTGATATTTTATCAGCCACTTCAGAAGGATATTTTACAGCACTGATTGATTTGATAAACAAGTGTATTGGTGCAGAAAACTATAAAAATAAAATGTACATTAAATAAAATTAAACACATTAACACAGTTAAAATAAATACGATGGTTTATAGCTATTTCGGAAGCGCGTTTAGGCTTCCTTCTTCAGAACCCTAGTTACACTAATGTGGCACACGTGCTAGAAAAACTATCGATGCCAAATTGCTAGTCCAAAATTAGTTCGGGTAAACCAGTTGTGGGTCCGTAGCCGCGTCTTTTGCTATGGGACGAATGAAGTTTCTCCAAATAGAGGACATGGAATTGAACGGAAGCTGATCGTTAACAGTAGAAGAGGAATGCGAAAGAATATGGAAGGCTTCAAAGAAATTGAGGTCGGCTGGTGAAGAAACTTTCTCTATTAGATGGGCCTTGTCGAAAGAAAATTTGTGGCCAGCTTCCCAGGCGTGTTTGGCCAAAGCAGATTTTTCCAGTTGTTGTTTACGCACGTAGGCTTCATGCTCTTTAAGACGAAATCGAAGGGCCAAAAGTGTAACTATTAGAAGGAAACCTAAATGCGCTTCCGAAATAGCTATAAACCATTGTATTTATTTAAACTGTGATAATGTGTTTTATTTTATTTAATATTTTGCGCAGTGTGTCGTTTCATCTTTACTATAAAATGTACATTGTTGGGTTAGGGATCAATGGAGCAGCAAATATGGTTGGACATAAATCTGGTCTTTGTGTTAGAATGAAAGAAGTGTGTGTCAATCTTATAAGCATCCACTGTATAGCACACAAATTACAACTTGAATAATAATAATCAGAAGATAATAATAATAATCAAAATATTATATTTTATGCATATTTGTAAAAGCATTTCAAATAATTGGGAAAAAATTCCCAAAATACGTAAAAGTAGAATATGGCAACCCTAGTTTATGGCGAGTGTATTCTGAGCTAAATTTTTGGGCCCTGTGCTTAGCATTGATAATAGAATTCTAAACACACTCACTTCATACACTTTGTCAATATCATCATCCATATTTGTTGAATGAATGGTAACCCTCTTCAGCTTCATGGTCTTGTAACGGGTTTCAGATCTCTTGAGCGATCTTCTGCGTTTAAGAGTACAGAATGAGATGCATTGTCCGGAATCTGGCTCATCTTGGGAATCTAGTAATATATTAGTTTATGAGGAAAGGTTTTTAGGACACAAAGGTCACGCGGCATTCGATACAGCTTTCTGAAGAATCCAAACACCTCCTGTCAAGGAAACTAAAGCCCAAACTGCAGTAGGTAAAAAAACGGCATGCATTTTACGATACCACTGGTGTTGAACGCGGGTTAATGGCATACAATAGTTTTATGGTGCAAGGACAGAAAGTGTCATGCTGGATCTACAATTTTCTGAGGAATCCGAAATTCTGTAAGGCCTAGGGAACCAACATCCCGGGACTATGGTGAGCATTCTATTTTTTTGCACAATTGGGAGTCAAACCCAGGATAACCACATGCTAGGGAAATGTGTGCCACCATAGGGACTACACACAACAGAACATTGGACCCCAACCTTTTTCAAACCATGACCCATTTTTATAGTAGCCGAGGAATCTGCTACCCCTTTTTATAGTAATTAAAAGATCTGCGACCCCACACTTGCATAATAAAAGCATTTTTAAGAGAGTAAAGGAAACACATTAAATATAAAATTATATTAATTATATATATTACATTATGTATATTATATTAATTATACATATTAATATATATTCAGGGCTTAATTTCTAACAAAAAAAAAAGTGCAGGAGCCCTAATATTATGATAAATCGATTAAAAAATCAAATGGCTGCAAAAGAATCGATAAATCATATCAATTGTTTATATCCATTTTTCTGGACAACAAAATGCATGACTTTAATCACAAATTCATTACTTTTTCATGACAGTGTCTATTTAGGGGTTCTGGCTAATATTTAAATAATCGCCAAAAATGAAGAAGTACCGGAGCCAGGCTCCCGCCCAATTTAAGCCCTGTATATATTACAGATATAAAGTTAACAACCATTAGTAGAATATTGCAATGTGTGTAGCCATGTTGAAATATAAAAGCGTTGGAAACATTTGGTATAAAATTCCTTACAAAAATAATTGCAACTAAAAATAGTTGCAGCGACTCCCGCCCCCAGAAACCATTTCGGAATCCCCAGGTTGGAAACCACTGCAACAGAAGAAAGTGTTGTAATGATATCATGATACGGCAGCGAACTTACGTTTTCCCAAGGAATCCAAACCTCTTAAAATCTAGCAGTCGGTAAACATACCTTTTTGCTGGTGCTCCTGGGAGTCTGGATTAATGGTAAGTACAGTAAAGGCATCACCATTGTGCCAACTTCGGGGCTTTTACGTAGAAAAATGAATAAACAAAATGACATAATTTACGTTCTTTTAAAACCTGCAAATCTAAGTAAAATAAAAGCTGAGCAAAATCTCTCAAAATCTTATTGTTTGTGCTGTATGATGCAGCAGTAGCTAAAGTAAAGCTAAGAAATCTGAATCCCCGTTGTTTTGGAAATTTTCGTGTTTTGGGGCAAGGCTGTTGTGCTGGAATATATAGCTTTTTAAGGACCCTGCAGTCTAGCCCAGGTACCATTAGTGGGGGGGGGGCACCATCCTCCCCAATGTTGGTATTAAGGTTCCATGTCCCCCTCCAATTTCAAACAAAATGCCTTCTACTGGTGTATTGTCCCCCCGCCCCCAATATTTTTATGTCGTCGGCGCCTATGCCATCTAGGATAGTGTTTCTCAACTTTAACGAAGCTGTGGTCTGGTAAATATTTGTTTTTTGTAAGATGAGGGCCTGGTTCCAACAAAAGTACTTCTGAATACCTTTTTATTTGTTTGAAATTTATATATTAAACTAAAGGCATAACTTGGGGGGTTAACTATAGCATAAACTAGAGGAAGAAAAAAAAAATACACCCAAAATTATATGGAAAAAAGTATGATTTTGCCTCTTTTCTAAAAAAACTGGTAGGGGTGGCAAGTGTCTCCTTGTCCGCACCAGATTACGCCTATGCATTAAACTATCTTGAGTATGAATAATTAATTATGGCTTAATCAAGAGTATCAGTACGCTCCTCCTATTACTATACACTTCCTTACTGAGCATTTGCAGCACAGTTCCTTCACTTTGAAGAACAAAGGATGTAAAACATTTTAACATAAGTAATCCACATGAATGAAATATGAAAAATGGCTATTTTTCTTTTACCCAAATGATGGCTTGGAAGTTGCATCATTATGTCCCTCGAGATTTTTCGGGAATCTCCACAAGGATCCACATAGCCATATGCATCTTCAACCAATTCTGTATTCACTGCAAAATAAAATATTCATAGTATAAGCTAAGACATATTTCAATAAATTCTTTGCCTTTTACAGTGAAAGGATAGCTAAGGTAATGCTGCACCGGGACTCACAGTTTTTCAAGGAATCCAAGCATCAGTTGCTCACAGAACTAAGCCCAGAACAATGTTGGGCAGTACTACACAACATGTTACCTACTTCTCTCTCTCTCTCTGTTCTCTTGAAACGTTCTAAATTGCACTAGAGCGGCTTGTGACATCACACACTCTGATGTCCTATATGTCCGTATCATGTAGTGAGAACTGTGATGTATACTATTTCTTTTTGCTTCATGTTCACTGTATTTTGTTCGTTGCAACGAAAATGCCTGAGTGTCCGACTCGAATTTTTTTTAATGGATTATGCATGTAATAAAACTACTTTCTCACCACAAACATCTGCCCCATGAACCAGGTGAGTACCCACTTTTGGTTTTCCAAACTTCGCAGGATTTTTGCGATTCAACATCATACTGATTTACGAGTACTCAAATCCTATATGAAAAGACAGCAAGAGCGTAGCCAAAAACGGGGTGTATGGGTGGTCTCCCCCCATAACCCATTCACCGAGTTATGAAAATTACAAAGAATTCTGTAAACAACATGGCAGCTGGTCACATTGCCGATTCAAAGTTTTGGCAACACAGGCTAGAATTCGGTGGGTAACGTCTCATGCAATGACACCCAATGTTGGACAGAAAAAAATGGCACACGTTCTATGGTACAGTGGGAATAAAATCTAGGTTGATAGCATGGTAGACATACATATTACCTCTATATAACAGTAAGGGAGGAGAGACAGTAGGTCATAATTCTGTTAATGATGTTTAATCATGGTGGGCTATGATTAATAAAGTACAATACAAACTCACTTTCGTTCAAAGGAACATCAGCTCCATTATCCGCAGACTCTTGAATGGTCATGGCTTTTTTCGTATACTCGTGGGCGACCTAAAGTGAAAATGAAGTGTAGTTACATGCACTATTTCTTAAATAAAAAAAAAAGCTTTTTCAGAGATTTCTGACATTTTATTACAGAGAAACACACATATATTTCTGATTATATAATCTTCTGTATAGGGACACACAGTTAAAAATTAAAAAAAAAAAAATATGAAATAGTATTATTAAGAACTGCAAAGTTTGAAAAAATTCATTGTTTGTTGCAGCCAAAGATGGCTTGCATTTAGTAGTTTGATTGCCATGCAGCTAAGCACTAAAAAAGAAGTTATGCAGCCCATATAAATTTTAAAAGGACAATTCCTGATTACAAACTCTCTGATAAAATTAAACCACCAACAATTACCATTAGGTTCTTACGTACACAAAACTGTGGAATATCTCACCAACATTAACAAAAATTATGCCTCAAAAAATTCAATGATTTACCTTACCGTATTTACTCATTTGTAACAATAAATATAATAAGCAAATACTTGCCTTTAAAATTTGATTCTACGTTTCAAATCAAAATGCGGCGAAAATAAAACAAAAAAACAAGGAGCTCCCAGAAATAAATACCGCAAGTTCTTGACGGCATGCCATCTATCGGGAAAACATTTAAATTTTCATGAATGTTTCTAGACCGTATGCGACAGTGCTGAGCAACAGATCAATCCTTCTGCGCATATACGGTCTAGTATGAACGTTTTCTAAGCATATTTCCAGGAAAGTCCAATGACTGTAAACAGACAGGAAATCGGGATGGGGGCCGGGTGCGACTTACCTGAAAAGTAATAAAACGCAAAAAATAAGAAACGCAGTGCAAAATTAACATTAAAAGGTGAAAGTCCATTTTACGGCTAACTTTTCTAAACCAGTTTTTTGAATTAAATTGACCACAGACAAAATTGGTTTTCTCTGCCTTTTCACTTTTATATAATATATTCCAGCGTAACGTATTTGAGTAGGAAAAATTTCACAATAATTTCCTATGAAATGTATTGAAATTATTGTATAATGAACTGATGGTCGATTAGTACCTTAAAAAAAATAATTCTCATATTTTTTCCAACTTCAGATTAGAAGGGAAACAGGGTTTCTGTTGCTATGGTAACCGAAATAACAAGGTTAGTTTTGCTGAAGTGTGTTTACATACAGACCGGACGAGGTGCGTATATAAAGTAAAACCTCACTAATAGACACTCTTGAATAGCGGGCATCTCTTTTTAACGAACGCTTTTCGAATTCCCAGGTGCAACATGTGCTTATTATCCCTGGTACCGTGCCGGCATGCCCAACGACAGATGCGGGTTGAGGGGGCAGTTTCTCAGGGACCCGATCCTAAGGAACGTTTGTCAGGTTTTTCTAGAATACGGGCCCCACAGGAAAATGAATTATCTGTATCTGTGCCTCGCGGAACAACTCATTTGACTCACAAGCTTGCATTCTTACACACACACACACATCTACAGCAACTTGAATTAGCTTATTAGTTTAGTATACAATCATTTTATTTAGTTAAACCGGAATTTAAGACGTTTTTCTGCAAAACTGAAATGACACAGTTAAAGAAGGTAACTGCTCTAATTTTTAAATACGTAAAACGCAACATTTAATAAAAAGGTTTAGTTTTAATTCTATCAAGTTCTGCGTGTAAGTTCAGAATGAATTTCAAAATTATATACAACAACCTTAAAAAAATTCTGATAAACTATTTGCAATTTTATGGAAGTTTGCTTGAAACCCTCCATCCCCCATTTAATAGCCCATTTTGTGGACATTATGAATGTGAGTTTTGAACACATTATGGAAACTACCATAGTTTGCAGTGATTTTTTTGATGCAAGTGCATGGTTCGTCACGTAGTTTTCTCTCCACCTAAAATTGCTCTATAATTTCAATAGATCAGCTTGTGACTTCATACTTTCGCTGACATCATGCTTAGGTGTCTCCTTTGCGTTTGTAACGCCATTTGTATGAGATGTGTGCTTCTGTAGACTGTGTTGGGTGCTTTGCAGTGAAAATCATTGTGTTGGAATGATTGACATTATCTTTTTTTGCGGAATTGCATTTGAAAGGTAAGAGAAGTGTGAGTGATTTATCACCGTAGTTACAAACAACAGGCTGTTCTGATTCGTTTTTCTAAGCACGCAACATTTTTATGGGTCAGGCATAACTTGAATGTGATCCAAACAGGCAGCGAGGGTGAAGCCTAGTCTGGGAGGTGAGGAACCCTCCACTAACCCTTCACTGATTCAGGAAAAATTACAGGGCCCAAAAAACATCTTAAATAACATGGCAACAGGTTGGTCGTTGTGTTACCATCCGGTTTTGGAAACACTTAACAAATTTTTGGTAGGTGATGGACTATGCGCTTTTACTAAAGTTTTTAAATGTAAAGAGATTTTTGGTTCATCTGGTACTTTAATTCTCCAGTTTTTTTAATACCTTTGTGGAGAATAAGGACTAAGGAAAATTTTGTTTTTAGGGTGGGTGGAACTTAGTCTCAAGACTGCCCAGGGATTCAAAAATTCTGCCATTGGGCCTGTGTATCAGATATGACCCATACCACTAGCGATCAGCACAGCTGTCATTGTGGCAGCAGCAACCAACACAGAAAAATATTTAAATTATATGTTAGTTGAATTATTAGTATTGCTATGTTATATCTATAATTGTATCTATATTATATTATATCTATAATTGTAGTTATATTACATCTATAATTATAGCTATATTATAGTAGGGTCTTGTTAATCTGAACTTGATGGGATGGGACCCCATGCGAATTACTAAAAGTCCGGATTAAACATAATAAGCTTTAAAATATCTGTAACACAAGTTTTAGATAAGTAAAACTCTTAAAATTGCTGTTTTTGTCATAAAAATGACCTTTTCAGTCTCAATACTACAATGTGGGCTTACTTTTTTAACCTGTGAGTTGATTTAGGATAAAAAACAAAACATCTTATTGGTTGACATTTAAAGTTCATTGATTGTACAGTACTAATGAGAACATACAGTAGGTTTTAAAATTTATGCATATTTTTTAGCGATTCTTTTTTTTTTTAGATCCATCCCGATTAATGAGACTACTGTATATCTGTAAATGTAGCTGTATTATATCTATAATTTTAGCTATATTATAGCTATAATTGTAGCTATATTATATTTATAATTGTAGTTATATTATATCTATATAATTGTAGGTATATTATAATTTATCATGAAGAGTTTTGACAACCTCAACAACCAGAGGCGGATTTATATGATTTTGCCACCTTTAGGCTCTGACCTACTTTGCCATCTGTAGGCTGACATATTTTGACACCTAAGCTTACCAAACTTAACTAGAGGCACGTCGGAGATTTTGGCACATTTGTCAAAATCTTAAATTGGCAACCCTGTTGATTAATTAACATTAGTCTTTTTTCAAGTATTCGCGAATTTGGTGATATTTTGAACCTTTCTCAAGGTGGTGCCCATAGGAGCTCTCCCTTTCCCAATGCCTATTTATGCTTCCGAACGTAACAAATTAAAATTAGTAATTTAATTAGTCACCAAAAAATTCCCACTGTTGCAAACTTCTTGATGGCAAACTTTTTGTCAAAAATTTGCCGCTATAAGCTATAGCTTACTTAGCGTATTGGTAAATCTGCCACTGTCAACAGTAATGGCAATTTGAAAAGATGTTTAAATGCAATAAGCTTTGCTAATAAGTTAGAATGAATGATGGAGCGATGACTTATAACAAAATGATGAGCTAATCAATTCATGAAAGTTATCTATCAGGCTGAATATAATTTGAAAAATATGGATTATGGAAAATATATATGGTTATACAATTTCCATAATCCATGGTTAAGGATGAAATAAAAAAAAGTTGTTCCTATTATCTCATGGGTTACGCTTCTCACTGTCGCTTATTCAAAAAACTGGTCTTGGCTGGTGTTTAAATCGCAGTTAATGTATTGCCCATTTTTTGAGAATAACCAGTTCATAGTGAAGAAGCTTTACATATATGCTCACAGGAAGAGGAGTGAGAGGTCACCTGTATCTTAATGAGTGGAGCACTTCTCGGGCAAAGAATAGATATGGGATCGTACCCCACCAGGTTTCTAAAAATTCTATTTTCCTGTGAGTTGTTGTACCATAAACAAATTTATGTTAATGCCTTTGGGTTTTAGTATGTTTTCTGACCCTTGAGAGATTTCTTTTTTTTTGAGATTTTTTTGAGAGAAAATAATGCCATTAATTTGTACAAAATTGGATGTATTTTAGTTAATAAATAATATGTTTCAAATAAATTTTTAATAAAAAATGTCTGTCCATTCATTTCTGTTTTCTTTAAAATTCATCTCCCCATTCTCTCTTTAGCTTGGATTCATTTTATTTTTGACTAAATATATATATATATATAAGTTTAAAGTCTCTGGATCATGATATTATTTCATCTCTTCTCATTTTAGTTTCACATATGTTGTGTAGAGAATAAAACGCTTCATGTGAAAAGAAAATTTTTTAGTTCCTTCGTCCTTCTCACAGTTCCTTATTTTCACTTAATTACAATTTTTTTTTTTACGTTTTGGGTAAGGGACAGTGGACCCCTTTCTGTCATGGACCCCAACACACTCTATTAATGTAGTTATACTATTGCTGTAGCAAGATAGAATGTTTTGTCATCTTCAGTATTATATTCTTATATATTATATGTCTTATTAATTGTAAATATTCATTTCAGCTTCAAAATGGGCGAACAAGTGAAGTTTATTATTCAGGAGATAAACAAGGAGCCTTTTAATAGGAAGTTCAATTTGATAAGCTTTGATTCACAGAAAATCGAACAGTTGCAACAACTTTTAAATGATCTTTTTGCAGAAATAGATCCAAAGGTTAATATGTGAATTTTTGATTTGCATGTCGATAGTAGCAATCCTGTACCTATTATCTTTTTAGCAAATTTATCAATTAATAATTATTCATTTTTTCTTGCTACCTTCACAGTGTGTATTATATTTAGTAACCCTGCCTTTATTTTAAACTTCTTTTTTTGATACAGCATAATCTTGGATTAAAAAAAATCAATCGACCAATTAATTAAAAAAAAAAGTCAATACATATTAGAATTGAAGTCAAATTTAGAAGCTTGCTACCCATAATATTGTGGGCTTCCACAAAAGAAATTCTGCATGCTCACTTTGTAAGTTTCCTTTGTTGTTGCCACTAAGGATTCCAAGACATGCAAACTTAATAACTACAGTTTCTAAAATTGGCAACATGCCAAATTGTGTCTTTTTATTTCATGCTTTCCAACTGTTGTGTATAATTTTACTTTTCATACCTAGCAATAAGTTATTTAACTGTGTTTAGAGTTCTAAAAAAAAAAAAATCTATCTTCAAAGTAGTACACATGCTTTGAAGGCTAATACCAAAAGATGTATAAATTTCTTTTAACGCTGCATGGTAATTTAATTATCTTTTTGTGAATTAATGAATTAACCTAAATGTTTGAAGCATTAAAGGATGTTATTTTAACTTGACAGAATTTCTTGACTTCTGCAATTATCACATTCGAGTTACCAATTGAAGGAGTCAAGAAATCCCAACCATTTAAAATATTTTTATTAAAATTTTGATTTTTTTGAAAATTGATTTTTTACGCTGGTATCAATTTTTTTATATTAGTATTAATTTTTTTTATACTGAATATGTAAAAGTGACCGCAAAGTAAAGTTGATATTTGGTCAATATAAATTTCAAAGTCATATATAAAAGTATTGCACGAAATTTCTTATGAACATTGGATGCTCTGATAATTATGATTATGACCTTTGAACCCACTGGGTTGCATTTGATTTCCTGAAAACTGGTTTATGTGCAAACATATCAACATTGGGTCAAGTTAAGCTATTGGTTCCATCCTCAGTGAGTCATTATGCAGGCTTTAGATATAATAAATACAAACAATATATTAATCACAAATATATAATATTATTTTGTATATTTAATAATGGTGTAATAATATTCTTTGGAGTTTTCCCATAATATTAAAGGATGTTTTGTATTTTGTGGTAATTCTGTTCCAGCACATATATAGAGATGAAAGCCGACATCAGAGTTGAAGATCAGAGCAGATGGCATTAAGGTTTTGAATTACTGGGTGTTCTGAGGCCATTTTCATGACGTGGGTGAGTTGTGTACTCAAACAGGAGCTTTGTGTGTGGCTATTATTATTATTTTTTTATATAGACACAATATGCTACTAGAAATATTATAACTCTTTGTATTTTATAAAGTTCAGTTAATTTAGTATTCTTTAGATGTCTTCTTATTTTTTAGGACCGAGTTTCGCCAAGGTATTGTATCTGGTGATAAGCATGTTGTGTATCATATTTTGGAGTGGATCCTACGTCGGATGCCTGAGTTAAAAAAACGAGCCTATCTTGCACAGTTTTTGGTGAAAATAGAAATTCCACCGGATATCGAAGGTGATGCTGATATTATGGACCTGTATGAACAGGTAAAATATTAATTCTAATTATTTTTAATCAATAGTTGAATATATGTTTTCATATACGCTGGCTAGAAGACTAAAATATGGAATTATGACTTTGAGATAGGTATTTTAATAATGCAACCCATTTCCTAATTGAATTAAAATAATATTGAAATATTTGATCTTAGAGCCATAGCCAGGCTGGGGCTAGAGGGGGCTCCCCCTCGGAAAATATTTTTTCTCAAAATAAAATATTGTAGAATTTTATTCTAAATTTTGTGACATGTTCTAAAATGACATGTTGTTAAATGTTCTGACAGTTAATGTGAAAAGGGAGAAAAATTGTAAATAGGGTGGGCGTGTGGTTGAAAAGGACACAATTTTTTAGGAAATAGTTTCCATACTGCATTGAAATATATCCAATATTCAATACTATATATATATTAGATTAATTTAGTTATTTTTTAATTTCGAAATAACTTCATTAAATTAAAAATGTTATAATAAATATTACTGAGTCCGTTATTAAGACCTTCATGTAAATGTAATTTATTCGGAGATCTCGTTAAGTCATTGATCCTGTCCCAAATTACCTATCACACTATAGATATATAAAGTAAACAGCAGTATGAAGTATTTGAGAACAATTTTAGGTATGAATAAGCTTATGTCTGATGAGAATATTTTGATTTGAGCAATAATTTAGGTGTAAAGCCTGAGTAATCCTGCAAAACTAAGTCACAGTATTCAAATTAAATATTAATATATTCTGTTACAAACACTTGAGTCATTGATTAAATATGATTAGTATTTAAATATATGATCAGTGTGTAATGTATTTCATTTTCTTTTAGTAATTTTCTTCTATTCCTCCCACCTCAATCAAAAACATTTAGAAAAGCTTTAAAATACTGTAGGACCCATTTATAACGAGCACACGTTTAGCGAGCATTGATTTTATAAAAGGTTATAACAAATTTTGATTTTAATCATGATTTTTTTTTTAAAAAAAATCAGATGGTTAAAATCACTGACAACCTTCCGGATATAGCAAGGAAAACGTAAACTTTGTTTGATATAAGGATTAAGTACAATAGAATTCAATTGTTTTTAATGACCAAAATTTTAGCTGGCCGGATATGGAAAGCATTTTCTTTGGTCTCAAGCTCCTCTTTATATGCGGATCCTCTTGTCTAGGGCCTCAAGCAGCACACCTTGCCTTGGACCTTGCAAACTTTAGGACCACCTCTGTTACTGATAATATGTATAAAGCATTGTGTTATTTAATGTGACTAGTTATCTGTTGTGGATTTAAATTGTATGTTAATATGTTTGATTACAGTATACTCAGATGATTGAAGAGTTTAAAGAAGTTCATAAACAGTATGAAGGTCTTAAAACTAGTGGATTTTCGACACAGGAGATACGGAAAGATTTAGAGCAAATGGAGTCTGAGAGAGACCAGCTACATAAAAAAATTGATCGATTAAAGATGAAAGTATGTATGAACTTGCTGCTAATGTTTGCATTCATGATTCATGTGACCCAGTTTTTAATCCAAAGTATTTCATTTCTTTTTACTTGCATTCTGTTTTATCTACATTTTTTTGATTAGAATATGCAGTGTATATATAGAGGGCTGCCCTAAATAAGGGCGAGCAGGGCCCATGCCTTGGGTCCCACACTTCTTCGGAACCTGCAAAGCTTAATTCCCAAATTTCAAATTTTTGTAATATTGAAAATTACCCCAAAAATATACTTGCTTCGATTCTCACATTTCGTGCCATCTAGTGCTCATACATTATTCCATTTTTTTATTTCGTTTTGTTTTCTTACTCGTATATGTATGGGCTCTCAAAATATATTTTGCTCTAGGTCCTGCATTAGCTAAGGATGGCCCTGTATGTATATAGCCTTATGAATCAGAGGCACACAGAGAGTCTAACAAAAAAAGTAATACAGAAATCAAAAAGGACCTAAACTTATGTGGAGATGTTCATACTTGGAATAACTAAGAAATATTGAAAATGTGTGTATGTGTGTATGAAATATTTGGGTGAGAAAGCAAACGAAACTTAAGGGTATCGTTGTTACTGTAAGAAAGTTCAATATGGCAATGGGCTGGACATAGTGCAAGAAGCACAAGCCAACAATGGACAACTGAAATTCTCAACTGGGTTCCGAAAGGCCACCAAAGGCCAAAGAAATGCCCTCAGGCAAGGGACATGAATGAAATTAGAAAACGGGTTGAGATAACATGGAAATGAATTGCTCATAATGGGTAAATATGGCAGGAACTTAGAGGAACCTGAATTCAACAGTGGATCGGCAATGGTTGAATATGATGGTGATATATATAATGATGTTAATTTGTATTGCCTAAAGAGATTTGATACATGTAGTATTCATATGTATATTTAACAAGATAAAATTTGTATATTTTGCAAGATAAAAGGTGTATATTCAACATTATATGTTATATTCAACTGGATAAAAGAGATTTATATACTTCCGCGATAAATGATTTGAGATAATGGCATTATGTTATTGTATTCTTTACATTTGTATGTCAAATTCCTCGCCATTGGAAAAAACTTTTGCAATAATAATTATATTTATACAGATCAATCCTTGCACACTTACTACTTATACTTTATAAAGTAAGTTTAATCTTGGAATACACAAGTACAGGATGATTGCCAGGATGTATAAAGTACAATTATATTTACTGAACAATAGTCTTGACCACAATTTCTTCATATCAACATCTTCCTAACAAAGTATCGAGGACACTTTGTTAGAAGGTGTTGATATGAAGAAATTTATTTGAAGATATTTGATTTACAAAAATCAAGAAATGTATTTGTCAAGCCACAAATATTCAATGCATTATTTGTTTATTTTGTGTGTTTAAAGCCATTTAAAAACTAAGGTATTTTTTAAAGGTTGAATCCCACCCCAATGTTGATTCTATGCTGACAGTCGCTCGCAATCTCCGTGAAGAAAGAGATAGAGAGAGTAGCATGATTCAACAAAAGATGGATCAGAAAAATGCTGTAGGTTTGATTATTATGTTATCTCACTTAATTTCTTTTGTTCATGGAAGTTAATTTATAAGAAAAGGGTGTAACTGAAAGGGGATACTAGGGGCTGTCCCCCCCCCCTCCCACCAGAACAATAATTAATGCTATGTGAAGAATATGGGCTCTGTTCCACCTCTCTCTCCAAGCCTTTATGGTTAGTTATGATAATGAAAGCTTTCTTGCCTTTTGTAGTTGTGACAGCATTTGGAAGAAATTAATTGTGCTACTTATTTTACTATTTTCCACTTATTTTCTCATTTATTTTATTTCACATTTTTTTTTTCTAATTTTTTTTCTTTTCTTAAAATTACTTTATTACCTGTCCAAAATTGCTTATTATTTATTTTTTCATTAATTTTAATATATTTTCATTCTGCTTTCCTCGTTTTCTTTTCCTGGATCTTCTTTTTATCATTTTTGTATCCTGCTTGGTGACAAAATTTTACTAAGCCCTGCGGTGGTACAGTGTGGTAACGTGCGTTGTTAATCCAGGCTTGACTCTCAACAGTGCAAAGAACGCTTACTCAGAGATCTCATAAAAGATCGCACTGCTCACTGTAGTCCGGGGTTTGGTTCCCCAGGCCTTAAGAGGTTCGGATTCCTCGGAAAACTGTAGGTCCCGGCGCAGCATGACCACTGTAGTCTTTGAGCCATGAAACTACGAACAAACAAACAAAATTTTACTAATTATTCTCTTGATTATGTTACCATACATTGAAGGAGCAGGAAATGGGAACATGGTACATATATGGTATGAGGTATGAAAATACTGGTTCGATAAAGTTTCTGGTGACATTTCTATGGATGTCACCCTTCCAAAGGACTGAAAACACATGTTCTAGACAGCACAGACTATCATCTCATGCTTCTTCAATGTGTGACATACCTCACTCCAGAGGTACTTTTACTTGAGTGCATGAGTATCGGAATTTGAGAAACATTGTGATAGTTTGATAAAAATGATTTTGAAAATAATGTTGATAAACTTTTGTAATATGCAGTTTAGTTATGTTAAAAGATTAATATATCATATTTGTATTTTGTGCATCAGGACTGCTAACATCATGGTGCACTGGATTAAGTCTTTATCTAACTATTAGGATATATAATTCTGGATAAGGTTCTAATTCATATAATAATGCACACTTCCGTAGCTGTTTTAGTCTTCTGTATCTTTCTATAGTATGGTGATGAACCTCAAGGCAGTCGATACTTCAAAGTCCTAGTTTAGCTCAGTCATATCTGTTGGCTGAGAGAGAAAACTTCAAGGCTATATGAACTCAAACTACTTAATGGGTCCAGGGACTGAAATTCTGAAGAAATATGTTACATCCAGCACTGTAATGAGCAGGGCGAGTTGTTAAAATATTTTTGAAAATAAAAGCCTACTGTTGCTCTTTTTTTTCATTGAATGCAAAAGAGATTTTTGTTTAAATTCGGGGAACTGGTTGTTAAGTTTTTGCACCCTAGAGAACCAATTGTTAAAATTTTGGTAGTTCACCACAGACATAGCACCATCTTCAATGAAGCCAGTGGATTCATAATTATTCCTGTTTCATTTATTAAACTTTTTAAGACAATAAAATATATAAAATTATAATAAAATACATAAAATTGCAATGAGAAACTAATATATCGTTCACAAAATGGCTAATAATGGAATATGATGTTCCATAGTATGAGAAATAGTTTTTTTTCCTTGTGGATATATATATATATATATATATCCATTAGTAAAGCTTACTTATTGTATCATAAATTAATTATTATTAGAATTAACATTCAAACATAGTTCCTTTTAATTTTTAAATTAGTTAATATTGATATAATGTATTCATTATGCCAATTATTATATTTCATAGCTTGCTCACGTTGAGCAAAAAATGCAAAGATTGAATCAGCAGTTAAAAGACTTGAAACATGCTAATTTGGGAGCAACACCCGAAAGTAAGAATTTTCAATTAAATATTTAAATATAATATTATATTATATTATATTTAGGCTACTAGTTAAATGTTCTGCTATGAAAAAATGCTGTTTTATACTAAATTTAAAATGGAAACTGAAAATTTAAAATAAAAATAAATAAATTTTAAAAATAAAATTGAAAAATGCGGAAACATACTAAATTTAAAATAAGTGTTAATTATTCCCTGAAAGGAAAAGGAAAACTTTTTTCTTTTGGTTTCATTTTTTTATTATTTATATTGTGCAATTTGTGTTCAAACCTGTTATTAGTTAATTAATAAAAATATATTAATAATAATTCACATTTATTATTAATCAATTGAAGTCTATTACTGACTAATTCAAGTCTATTACTAATCATTTCAAAACTATTTATATCAATTAAATTTTATAATTTAAACATTTGTGTTTAAAGATTACAACAAGAAAGAAACATTTATATAAAAATTAGTATAAAATTACTAAAGCATTAGCATTACGCGACTGGTAGTATTTCATGTAGACTGAATGGCAAAGGTGTGTATTTTATAATGAATCGACCTTTGAATTTCTGCATTTTCTCTTTAAAAAATACCTTATTGTATGCAATATATTATATAATTAAACTAATAAAATAATTAAATATATATGATTTTATATCGACTATTATAAACTTTAAAAAGAAAAAGATTGTAATTAAAATTATGGTATATCCTGTGAAGAAAAGAAAATGCTATTTCGTTCTTTTAATTAGAGAAATTTGATGCATTTTTTAAATTTTCGATTAGCCAATTATCACTAATTAATTAAATTATTTCTGTTAATTAGATAATTACTACCTGGTTAAATCAAACTAATTAACTGAAGTAATTTTAAGCTTTTAATTAGAATATTTTATATGGCTACATTCTAATTATTGTATTCCACTCTGCTGATACTTCGAATTGTAATTTATCATGTTGTTGGCTGGTTTTATAGGAAGTTATTGTTTAAAAGATTAATAAAAATGTTGATATTTTAAAATGTTTAATTCATCCATTTTTTTTTTTTATTATATAAGTGACTGATGCTTCTTTATACCTACCATGTCACCCTCTTCTAAGTGCATTTTTCAGTTTTTTAAAAATATTTTATTTCAGATTTGCTACAAAAGTTAGAAGAAGAGATGAAAGTAAATACTTACATGGTGAATGAAAAACTGCCGAAAGAAATAGCATCCAATAAAAATTATGTTCAGGATTTGCAGAAGGTGGTTTCAGAGCCAGCATTGAATCAACTAGACTTGGATCAATTAAAAGAAAAAGTATGGTTTTGAATTTATTCTGAATGATGTTTCAATTGACGTTTTATGTTTCAGTATTGGGTATATTTGTAGCATGAAACAACAAGGACCAATTTGCATTTTTTTTTAGAAAAGTCTGCTTTAGTTTCAAGAGTTTTTGAAACATACATATAGCATTCAACGAAATATTTTCCAACGCTTGATTCTTTTCCCATGCAGCGCGAACGTGTATAATTATTAATGTATAATGATACCTTGAATGGAATAGTATACCATAGTTTTGGACACATATTTTCCCAAAGTATATGTAATGCTGTCTGTTCCTTGTTTTTTTTTTACCTGGTTACATTCAGTCAGCATTGTAGCCTGATGAACAGACAGGTACCAAGAAGGGGGGGCAGGGGGTTTTGCCCCCCAATCTCAGAAGTGGAGGGGCAAAGGGTATATTTTGCCCCCCACTATCGAGTAATACTATTAAAATTTTAATTTCAAAAATAACATTAAACATTGCCACTAATGTAGCAAAGCTGAAAGAACCTTGGATTCTAATTTCATTTTCTGTCAATAGATGTCCGCACTATACTGTCAGTAACATGGTTTTGACAGTGCCCCTGGCGTATCCATTGTTAAAAAAATTAGCGTTACTTAACCTGTACATTTTCATTCAGTAATTCTGAAACCATCGATTTTAAAGCGTGGGGCACTGAAAAATCAGTAAAATTGTAAATCATTCAAATGGTTGTTGTTTTGTAATTCATTTTATTTTAACTATTTAATTAACTAATCTAAATTAATATCTAATCTTAACATCTAAGTAATGCTTAATTTATCTAATTAACATTTTATTCTAATTGTTGGGGATTTGTTACAATAGATAGCCTCACAAGTTTATGGCCATAAAAGATATCTTGCCCCCTCTTACTCTCCAAAATGTTGCCACATCCCTGCTGATGAAGAAAGCATTGTTGCCACTAGGGTTTAATTTTACGTACTAACATATTATTAAACGGGACTAATACAATCAATAATAATGTCATCGCCTTGTATTAACCATTGTCATGAGGACACAACAGAGTCATATAGGAGTATACGGTATGTGAGATATATATCCACCTTCACTGGAAGAGGTGCAGAGCTATATCACCAATGCATCTGGCCTGTAAGGCAATGGACAATATTTTTTTGATAACAGATCTCCTATAGTAAAACTATAGGGGAAAGGGCTCCCAACCCTCCCCTCCTTGTTATATTATAAGAGTCCTGTTTCTATGTTTTTTTTTAATCCACATTCGCCAGTCTTTATAGTTTTACCCATGACAATTGTACAGGTGCTTTTATTTAGAGGAAATACCCTTTTCATTATGATTTTACAAAACGCTTTTTGTATTCAATTGTAGGTTGTTGTATTCGTTGTATTTAATTGTAGGTCCCGGTGCAGCATGGCCATTATTGTCCTTGTGTCGTAAAACTCAAACAAACAAACAATTTCATTCTACTACCCCTGAGTATGTACAGTATATGCATATTTTTCTTTATGACAATGTGTCAATTACATTGAGCGAGTTTACTCGTTCCTTGCTGGCAAATTCACTAGCTGCTAATAGACTCGCTCAGTATAATAAAGTTGTCTAGCTAACTTGCTGCTCACTCGGCTAGTGCTGGTGAAGTTGAAGAGTGGACTACTTTTCTCACTACTCGCTCGGCTACTGCTAGTGAAGTTGAAGAGTGGACTACTCACTCGGCTACTGCTAGTGAAGTTGAAGAGTGGACTACTTTTCTCACTACTCGCTCAGGTTTTCTAGAATTTGATTGGCTGAAATAAACCCTCGAAAGGGGCGGGTGGAGTTGAAAGCCAGTTTAGAGAAATTGCTGTTAGTAGTCGCCAGAATGTTGACAGCTGAGCAGCTCTGCTGCTCACTTTTACTCAGCGAGTGAGCAAATTTTACTGTGTGTGATCGAAATTTGCTGAGTAGTTGCAACTCACTCACTCGCTGCCTAGTTTACAAGCCAGCGAGGAGTGAATGAACTCGCGTAATGTAATTGAGACTTTAGTATCTATGGGCATCGCTTTTCTTTTGGCCAACGGAGTCAGGTTCGACTCCTAATGAGCATGGTTGTTCATAGATGTGAATATGGTTTGGAAGTCAAGTTAAGCAGTCAGTCCTATCCTAGACGACTTTTGTGCAATCTTGGAACCATAATATATAGAACTACTATAATATTAATATTATATAATTATGCCTTCATTTGACAAGGGAGCAGTTGGCCTCCTGAAACATCGTGTTTTTTTGAACTTACGCCAGTGTCGAAATAACTGTTCATGGGTTTTATAATGATACTTTGTATAAGGAAGGTTGGTAGTATATTTAGCTGTGACCATATGTTCATCTGCGTAGTTATAACTATTGCCTTCGAGCCCCTTTCATTCAGTTCGTTCCTCTGCAAGCTTAACCATCTAAATATATTACGTTGGGGGGGCAGGGGGCAGCAATTAAAAAATCATGGGTGTGGGGCTCAAGTGATTTTAAAATGTGATTTGGTGGTGAAGAGGAAAATATGCCTTGATATACTATGGGGGAGGCCTGAGCACGTTTAACCCTACTTGCCTAAACCACTGCTTGTAGACGACTTGGAGTCGTCTCTTCCATTCCAGATCACGTTAATCCTGGGCCATTTTTACCATTAGGCCAGAGTATGCAACCGCCCAGGGCAGCAAAATTTTAAGGTGACAAAATCGCATAAAAAAATTAATTTTAAACAAAGAAAACATTGAGCAAATGAGGATAAATTAAAACATTGAATTGTTTTCAAAAGCATGTGGGACAATTTCCTAG
>QLNU02014176.1:170656528-170668012 GCA_006491805.2 Dysdera silvatica | reverse complement strand
GAATAAGCAGGTGCGTATTTACGAAACATATGCAAAAAAATTTGAAGTTGCTAGGTAACAACCTTGATTTTGTTAAGTAAGTCATGCCTTAAAGGTAGTAAGTGTGGCACAAGCACAATATAATGTATAAAAAAAATAATATTTTGACAGCATCTCTGGTGACATTTCTGTAAATACCACCCTCCCACCAAGCTGATAATATATGCAGTATTTTTTGCTACATTTTGCCAGGACCATATTTCTACCTTTTGCTGTTTCAATGTATAGCTTGCCCCATTCCCAAGGATATTTGCTTTCAGAAATGCAAATTTGCATTAAATTCATTTCGTTCATTAATATATAAATAATTTATATTATACTGTATTAGTATTTGTTTCTACATCGTGTCAGGCTACAGCCTAATCAAATTTGTGTACAGTGCCAAGAAAGTGTAGAACAACATAGTGCCCAACGTCTGAAATTGCCTCCTTAAATCCTGCTATTATCTTGGGGTCGTTGACCCTTCAAGACTTAAAGACTTATTGGATCTGCCTGCTGATCCTTGCGTCTGGCATGCTCACATCGCTTCCACAGGGACTTTTTTCGATGCCTTTGGGTGCCCTCTTTAAGTTTCTGCAGTTAAGGCTGGACTTACCGAAAGAATCAAGTTCCAAGTTAAGAAAACCCGATTAAACACGAAAAAAAAAATGGATGAATAATTAATTCGTTGGATAGTTAGAAATTTGTGTAATTTCAATTGCCAACTTGGCGAAAATTTAGATTTATTAGGCGGGAATAATTTGTTTAACTCTTTACTTATAGATAATTGGAGAATTTTTTGACATTGGCAAAATCGAGAGTTATTTGGAGAAAAAGATTGACTTTTTTGCTTTTGTTGGTCGGAAAAATTTGCGATTATAACTGCCCATTTTGTTAGCAGTTATTTCCGTTTCCACATCTGTGGTATATTGTCCAGCCAACAGGGCACCAGAACCACAGATTCGGAGATTTCGCCTCTCCTTCTTCTCACTTAAACCTAATTTTAAGTGCCACAAAGAAGAAACCAGGACGTTTTCCCGGGTGTTTCTTATATTGAATTCAATTTGCAACTGACCATATTGTTGGACTTTCAAACTTGCCGTAAATCTGGAGGGTCCGTCTGTAGTTATATTTGTACAGTGGGCAGGCAAAAGTTTTGAATAGTTCCTCTTTTGTCGTAAAACGCTAAATACTTTCAATGTCTGTTACCATGGATGTTTTTGTTTATTCAACAGTAAATGCTATCTTTGAATAAAATATATATATATATGCAGTAAAACCTCTCTAAAGCGACCATCATTTCCGAAAAGAAGTGGTCGCTCATCGAGGTTAAGGGGGGTGTCTCTAAGTAGAGACAGTCGTTAAAGGAGGTTTCTTTTATGTGTATGTGTGTTTGTATATATATCTTTTCAACACTTTTGAGTAGTTTGACAACTGTGTGCCCCCCAATGGAGGTATGCACCTGCCACCCCTGCCTGCAGTGATTTGTTTCCACCTTGCGTTGGGAACTGTGCTCAAGGACTCTATTCTCTAAAGGCCAAGTGTTCCAGAAGACTTCAAACTACTGTTCCTACTACAGCCTCTCTGGGAAAACAGAGCATTCCCTCCGAATATGAACAGAGTCATAATGTAAAAAAAATGCTGTATTAGTATTCAAATACAAGATCCTTCAAACGAAAGTCTTAGATGTCAGTTATCCCAAATAATTTAATATTAACTTAGTGGCAGATTGAATTGAAAACCACACCATCTCTAATATTTTAAGGGTTAGTGTGAGGTTGAACAACAAATATTTATCTATTGAGTCGACTACTATTGTCCCATTTTAAATACCTGTTTTAGGTTTTATTTGTTTAGCTTCAATTTTCTCGGTTGCTAATTGTTTTTTATGCAATTGTTGTGAACAGTCTCACTTGGAAGATCAAAAAGGAGTCAGTGGTTTCATCGCAACTCAAGAAGAGCTGGAGAGAGTTTCAAGCAAGAAAGCGGAGATTGATGAGCAGAAAGGCCAGACGTTAGAAGAAATGGCAGCTATGGTTAGAAGACTCAATGGTAGAATTGCAGAGAAAAAAGCCCGGTTGGCACCAGTGATCAAAGAACTAAGACCTTTGCGCCAGCAATGCCAGGTAAAACTACAATTATATATATAATATATATTATAATATATAATTGCAAGAAATGGCAGCATCCATTCAAAAACAATGAAAACTGCGTCAAAGATATCTAATAGTTTTCAATTTGAAGATGATTGCTGTTCGATAATCCTGTTCTTGCTGATTTTTGTTTTATATTCAATCTCGAATTTTTATTTTCCTTTTAATTTTTAGGACATGACCTTTGAATATGATCAAAAGAAGTCAACGTATGACTCTTGTGCTCTCGGTTTGGAGAGTAATATCTCCAAACTGGAACAGGTATTAACTTAAGTAAATAAGTGTTGTTTGTTAGTTGTTAATTGCGAACAATTTTTAGTTGTGCAAAGGTGTCTTTTAGTTTTATGGATTCTCCCTTTGTGTCAGATCTTCCTCTGTTCCTTCTTCATTGGCAAAATATTAACAAAATATTGAGATTGTTTTCCTTTTTCAATATTTTGCCATTGGTTTTGAGGTTTCCTTAAAACTTTGGAGGCGATGTAAAATTACTCCTGTTTCGTTTATGCACGCCAAACATTTGTGATGCCATATGAATAATACATTTTGGTAGTTTTATGTATCAACTATGCACTTAGGCCTAATGCAGTCGAATAAATTAATTCTTAGATGCTGTTTGTTTGTTTGGATTTTTTATGGCGTGAGAGCATCTGGGCTATAAGATTCTTAGATGCAAGTCATGTCCATGCTTTATCATAACAAGGCTCACACAATCTGACCACTGGGATAAGACCCAATTACATATGTCTCAACCTGGAACATGTATGGGTGTCTGTAAGGTATATACAAGATGGCGGCAACCTTTTTCCTGTTTTACCACAAGTGACGGGAGAGTTTTTTTGCACAACAAAGTAGGGTGAGGGTTTCTACATGTACACTGTAGTGGAGAGTGAACTTTAAGTTTACTGATGGTGATTGTTATCAATAAAAAACTGTAGTAAAGTAGCTAAGTAAAAGTGCTAAACTGAATTTTCGTGCATGCTAGTACAACGTAGAATAGATTCTAATTACATGTGGTTATCGCCTGAACGGAATTTGATAATGGACTATTACACAAATTTTTCATTGCACTGTATGTATATGAAAATGCTCAAAATCCCACAAATTCTGTTGTTTTCATTTTTGAAATGTTCCACAATGTGAAATTTTTTAAGGAGGTATGTACTGCCATATGGAAGAATTGGGTATATTGAGTATAGAAGAGGAAGAGGATTTAGGAAAGGTCTACTATTAAGCATAGGTGGTATAACCTTTTTCTAAAGGACAGCAATATAAGAAAGGAGTGGATCGCAGAAGAGCAAATTCTTTTGTTTTTGAAAAATACCTGCACATGTCCAATGCATTTTCATGCTGATTCTTATGATTAAGATTTGCAAGCAGAAATATTGGGTACGCCACATAAAAAGTGTTCCAAACCTGATGTCATGAACATTTGCATTATTCATATACACGAACGTTTTACGTCAATATAGATATTACACTTACATTCATTTTGTAATTGCATATCTGTGCTATGGAACATCTTTCAATATTGTCGAGTTTCGAAATCTGTTGTACATCCCTGTGAGACAGGTGTCTTGTGCATTTACTTAGAAATCTGCCAATTACCGAGTATATACATACATATGCGTTAGAATGATTGAAGTGTGCATTTCAGTACAAAACGAATTTTCCTTTCCTTTCAGCAAGTGAATGGTATCAAGGAAGATGTAGCCATGAATGAGTCACGGTACCATATGCTCAATGCTCAAATGCAGCTGTTAAGTATTCAAAATGAGCAAGTTGCTGATGAAATAAAGTGCTATTTGTCCAATGATGCAAGTGAGAAAAAGAAATCTATCAGGTAAAACGGTTGTATGGCTAAAATAAGATCTCATAATCGTTATCTGCTTAGTTCTTTATATCTATAAAATTTAAGCATAGGCACCTTGATCGCAAAAAACAACTACACTGTCCAGAATGCACATAAATTAATAACATAATCCAAGGGAGAAATACATTTTGCACAGTTCAAATAATTTATCTAACTTAAAACTTTTTTCGTCACCTATATGTGCAATGTTTTCTTCAGAAACTGACGTATAACTGAGCGTGAATGCAAATAACCAGCTGTTTTCTTGTATTCACGCCCGTTATTAAGCCAGTTACCGGGAAAGGCATCGCATATTAATGCCGAAAAACATTTTAAGCTAAATAAATTGAACTACGCAAGATATGTTTCGTTGGGATTATTTTGTAAGCATAGACACCTCGTTAATGATAGGCCATATGGCCTTAACAACTGTTATGTATCTTTTTGTTTGCAATATATTTAATTACATCCTATAAAATTAGGCTGAATAGCATATATAAATAATAAAGAAATATGGACTTTCGAAAGTTCATATTTCTGAAGGTGAGGCTTTCAATCATGTTAAAGAATTGCATGAAAAATGTTGTATTTATGAAGTTGGCAATTTTTCGATGGGAAATATGGTTGTAGATAGATTATGCGCATCCTCTTTACGTTTCTAGTCGTCAATGCTGTCTGAACATGTATCGAAAGAGTGAGGGCAAGAATGGTTACTTGCTCCTCCTACATGTGTAATGAACTGGTTTAGAATTGCTATAAAGGCAGAAATTATATAGACTGTTGTATAACTCTGTTTAATTTGCTTATATTTCCATCTTATAATCATCCCTACTGCTCTCTCTGTCCATTTCCCAAGCAAATCGTTTTTATAGTCTCCTGCGGTATAAAATAATAAGGAATAAAGTATTACTATTACTCTTGTAGATATGTTATGGCCATGTGCTTTAGTTTTTCAAAATGCCGTCCATATTTTTCTTTTCAGAGAAAGCATGAATAAAAAGATCCAAGAGCAAGAAGCTCAGACAAAGCTTCTTCGAGACCAACAAAGTAACGTGAAAGAAAACCAAGCAAACAACGAAAAACAAATGAAAATGTGGAGTCATTTGCAGAAACTCTTGGAGTGCAAAAAACGATGCAAGGAACAGGAGGGCAGCAGGAAACCGTTTACATCTTCGGCTCCAGACCACTTGATTCTGTGAATCATAAACACTTCTGCCTTACAAATTTAAATTAATTCTATGAATTAGAAAGATAATAGAATTACACATGGAATGATGATGTGGTTTGATACCATGGAATGTTAAGCACGTGTGAAACCAAACGATGCAAATGAGTTGACTATAGTCTCATTGAATTATGTCACAATAAAAACATTTGCAAAATATAGGATCCTTCTTTGTATTGTACTTTGAACCTGTTTCTTATTTTAGAATATATATCCTGAAAGGAGAAAGGATATATAAAATTGTAGAATATAATTTATTTATACTTAATGAAGGTTATGACCTCATCAAGGCCCCCTCCCACTTCTGTACGTCCATACTTCTATTGCTGGGACACAGCTGACTAAATATTTGGCGATTTATCGCGCTTTTCATGCACCCGAGACCCTAAAGAAGATAATGAATCCACTAAGTAACAACAAAAAAAATTGTTTATAAATAATATCGACATCTCTGGATTATTTCATATAGGCACTATTAACTTTTGCTACAGTCCTACTATAAGTCGACTTATATTATAGTGATAAACTATCACAGCACTATAAGTCGACTTATATTATAGTGATAAAACTATCACAGCATCTTTCTATAGTACAAGCGTATGGAAGAATTAATTGTTGACATACGCATACTGTAAAAGCTCCATTGTGTTTTCTATTTATCATTTTCAAGTTTGCTTCATTTAAAAGAACAGAAAATATAGAAAAAAGGTTAAAAAAAAAGAAAGAAACACCATGTAAGGTTAATTCGCACAGGTCAATTCCAAAAAGGACTAAATAGGTTAGAATTCAAATATAATCGTGCAATCTCTTAAACTTGTAGAATTTCACATAACTTCATTATAAATAGTCGTATATTTTTCCTAAAGGGGAAGGTGATGGGGTAGTAGAGGTGAGTTCGAGCTCATTTTTCGAAGCCCGAGCCCGAATATTTGCAAGTTGAGCCCGCCCGAGACTGAAATGCTTTGTAGAAATCTGAGCCTGAGCCTAAAATTTCAAACGGGAAAAAGAGCTAGCTCCATAACATTAATCAGCATGATCTGAACCACATGCGTACGCAGAGAGTACAGTCAGTGAGTTAAAAAGAAATTTTAATTAATTTAAAATCTCATTAATTTAATTGATTTAAAGTTTCATCAATGTTAGTTGATTTGAAGTTTCGTTAATTTTTATCCAATTAAAGTCTCATTAATTTTAATTGATTTAAAGACTCCTTAATTTTAATTAATTTAAAGTCTCATTAATTTTAATTGATTTAAAGACTCCTTAATTTTAATTAATTCAAAGTCTCATTAATTTTAATTGATTTAACATCTCTTCATTTGAAAAATCATTCCATTTTTTTTCCCTGAAAATTGGGAAATCCTTTTACACAGTAAAATTGATTTGATTACAATAGTATTTTTATCTTTCTGGAATCAATGCTTTGCTTCAGAAAATTTCCTGTTCTTTTTTACAATTCTATGACAACAAGATGGACGAGAAGTTTATGGCAGAATGCTGGTAAGAAAATTTATGACTGCCATAACGTCATACTCATCCCACATTCGCAAATTAAAATGATCTTCATGCAGGTTTCAGGTCATTATTCTCATATTTCATCAAGATGTTAATAACAACAATAATAGGTATCAAAATTTATAACGTAATATGCAAATCACATAAATTTCAAACGCAAAAAATTACTTTTTGCTGCATATAAAATATAATACAATATATAATTAATAATAATATAGAAGGATAAGTAATGTAACAAATACGTAGGCCGTTACTTAAAATATTAGAATCTGGCAGCACAAAAGACCACAGCTTTCATTGTTGGTGATTTTTAGAATTTCAACTTACACGTGAACATTGGGTATTACGGAACCACAATTGCTATAAAATTCTTTTTATGGCTTTGTTTTGAAGTTAATTTTATGGCTTTGTTTTGAAGTTAATGAGGTAGTGAAAAACATGAATTTAAATTGATGAGATTTTCGAGCCATCATTTTTTTATGAATTTCGACAAGGTTTGACACAGCAATGTTTGTCGATCGTATGAATTCGACTTTTGGTAATGAAGCACCATCTAAAGCAACAATTTACAACCACTTTAAATAATTCCATTTTGGACGTAGGAGTTTCAGTGATGAGTTTCTTAAAGGTAGACCAAACACTGCTGTGACACCACAAAACATTGATGCTGTGCGACAACTAATCACTTTAGATCGTCATGTCGCATCTGGTGAAATTGAGGCATCTTTGAACATTTCTAGGACCCTGGTGTCTTCAATTTTACATGATCATTTAAACATCAAGAAAGTATATGCGCGTTGGATACCATACAATTTAAATCAAACTCAAAAGGATGCAATGAAAATTTGAAAAGATTCAACTCTGGTGCCTCAAAACATATTTTTAACATTGTAACAGGTGATGAAACCTGGATTTATTCCCATGAACCCTAAGCGAAACAACAATTCACTCACTGTTTGGGTGTTCCAAAATGAACCGAATCCTACAGAAGTTGTTCGTGCAAGAAGTATTTCAAAGAAAAGGAAGTTTGTCTCGTTTTTTGGCAAGTATAGTCACGTTGCAACCGTTGCATTAAATGATCGTAGAATAGTAAATGCTGATTGATATATGGCAATTTGTTTGCCAGAAATAGTTGCTGAAATCAGAGAAAATAACTCGAAATGTTGCATCGTTCTTTATCTTTATGACAATGAAAACTCACATACTACATTTCAAATTATAAATTATTTGAAGCATGAAAACATTGATTCATGAGTCATTGCCCTTATTCACCTGACTTAGCACCCAATGATTCCTTTTAGTTTCCAACAATCAAAGATAAAATGCGTGGTCAACGATTTAACAGCCCAGAAGAAGCAGTTGAAGCTAAAAAATCACATATTTTTGCTATACGAACCTCTTAATGACATAACTATTTTGAAAATAGGTTTATTTGAATGAGAATGTGTACTAATAGTAAAGGAGAATATCCTAAAAAGGGATAAAACGAGTTTTTCCATATAGAAATATTTTGTATATTATTTTCTAAAAACTTAAGTACTGGCCCTTCTTATGTAATTAATTTCGCAAAAAAACAAAACAAACTAGAGAGAAAGAAACCAAGTCAAAATTAACTATTATACTTATTAAAATTTCTATTCTTGAATGTTCTCTTTCTATAGGTGTATGGCTTCATTTCACAGAACCAGACTACGTTTATTAGGGAGCAAAATTCAAATTTAGGGGAAAAAAAGGGCTTTCCCATGTCGGAAGTTGTACATACTACTCTGTGCTGAAAGCAAAGGTGGTTTTATCAACGCTGCTAGTGAAAATGATGTTCTCGAACGTTTTCTTCCCTTTCTATATGTGTATTATTCTACTTCAGAACCAGATTGCATTTATTTGGCAGAAAATTAAAAGTCGAAAAATAAATAAACAATGCGTTCTCATGTCAGGAATTGTACTTTCTGCCCTGTGTTGAAAGCAGGGTTTAGCTGCCGTCGTATCTTTCGCAAAATGCGACGAGTTGCTCGAAAATGCGAAGAAAAAATTATTGCCCATCGCGAAAATGCGACAGGCATTTTTAACCACAGTTTATTCTCTGAAAACAGGATTTCTCGATTCCAGAAGATCCGTTTTGCACTTCAGCGATCTTTTCTTGTTCCTTTTTGTTTCCTCTTCAAAATTCTTAACAGCACCTGTTAAGCATCGTTGATATAAATAATTTCATGGATAGGGTTCTTGGAGCAACGAAAGCAACTAATATTTTTTAGCATTTTGCTACAACTTTTTTGCCCCATTTTAGCATTTTTGTGACAGCACTTTTTGAGCCAGCTTAAACCTTGGTGAAGCTGCTTTTTTAAAAAGGCTGTTTGTTCTTGTATGTTTTCCCCCCTTTAATATATGTGTCGCATCATTTTTTAAAACCAGACTGCATTTATTTGGCGGAAAATTAAAGTTTGGAAAAAAAAAAAAATGCTATCTCATGTCAGGAGTCGTACTTACTACCCTGTGCTCAAAGCAAGAGACGGATTGAACGCGCTGTCTCTTAAAATACCTGCTCATGAACGTTTTTTTCCTTTCACAGCATCTTCGCGCGCGCACACACACACACACACACACACACACATAGGACCTTCATTTCACAGCACCAGAAGCAAGGGTAGATATAACAAATTTTCGGGGGTCCCGGGGTTTGTTTTTGCAGCGTTTGTGCAGAGTGCGCCTGCAATTTTTTGTAGGACTTCAAGTGTGCCACGACTTCAAAAAGTTTGAGAATCACTGGTTTATACAACGTGATTTTTATTTCTTGTCAGGATTCATAGAAGCCCCTTTCATTTAGTTATTAATTAATTTAAAGACTCCTTAATTTTAATTAATTTAAAGTCTCATTAATTTTAATTGATTTAACATCTCTTCATTTGAAAAATCATTCCATTTTTTTTTCCTGAAAATTGGGAAATCCTTTTACATAGTAAAATTGATTTGATTATAATAGTATTTTTATCTTTCTGGAATTAATGCTTTGCTGCAGAAAATTTCCTGTTCTTTTTTACAATTTTATGACAGCAAGATGGACGAGAAGTTTATGGCAGAATGCTGGTAAGAAAATTTATGGCTTCCATAACGTCAGACTCATCCCACATTTGCAAATTAAAATGATCTTCATGCAGGTTCCAGGTCATTATCCTCATATTTCATCAAGATGTTAATAACAACAATAATAGGTATCAAAATTTATGAAGTAAAAAAGAGGCAAATTGCATAAATTTCAAACACAAAAACTTTCAACTTTTTATTGCATATCTCTCTTAGGGAGAAGCTTCAGTCTGACCCCTCGTAGTATGAAACCCCATGTTATTCAGTGGAAACCTCTGTTGACATATAATTTTTTTGCCTTTAAATATTTTAAAATGAGTTTTTCAGCATATAATTCCTTGCTTCCCAGTATATACAGGCTACTAATCAATTATGTCATTTTCAGTAATAATCCATTTCAAAAAGGAATTAAACTTTGAAATTAAGCTGAATGAGGTAGTAGTGATTTTAAAGAATATTTTAAAGTAGTGATTTCATAATTTACAAAGGAGGGAGAATTACAGGATTTTCAAAAGTAGTCCATGTTTCCCAGATTGTTCTGTTTCAGTAAAACATTACTTAAAACTTATATACATATTCACATATTAATCAGAGCGAATTCTTCTTATCGTACATCGTCTAAAACTACTGATTTCCAGCGTAAGCTCCGCCTCCTACCTTTTCGGGAAAAAAACAGGGGTGGAAAATATTCTCCTCCTCGCCTTGGGGTGGATTTTGGGGGAAAACTTCTAAACGCCTTCGGATAGGTGGGGGGGTATTTGTTGTTGAGCATTTGTTCAAGCTACCGCTTTTTTTACTATAATTCGTACCTACAAATGAAACCTTGTATTGTGTTCAGTTTCAGTACAAATAACTGGACTCGTGTGTGTTACTAAGTTTTTCAGCGTTCTCTCACTTCTTCCTACAAAAATAACTGTTTTATAAATACGTATTTAAAAGTAATAAAATTATCTTTACTGCATGTGCATGGCAAAAACGTCTAAAAAATGAGCTACCTCTACGGAAAACACGAAGTCAAGGAATCTCAACACAAATTGTCTACCCGTAGAAAATCGAACACGGGCGCCGTCAGCGGGGGGACAGGGGGGACGTCTCCCCAATTTTGGTATTAGGTTTCCATATCCAACCAATTTGAAACAAAATTTTATAATAAGCACCTTTGTTTAAAATTTAAATAATTTGGTTTTTAAACTAAGGAGTGCGGTTATATATTTCGGCATTGTGTAATTTAGTGCGAAATACAATTTCACTCTTGGGAGAGGGGGTGATTAAAGATCAGAATTTTCACCTATTCAAATATGATAGCGAATGCACTACTTTCACCCAGTCTTGGAATGAAAGATAACAATGCTCTCTCTCCCTAGCATCTTCAGACAGGTGAAATTGATGATTTTATTTAATTCTTGCTCACAAATGCATGCAGCTATTTAAATTTTTCTCCAATTCAACAACAGCACTTGTACGCTCTTTAAAAAGGATATATCACAAAGTAGGGATTGCCATTTGAATTTTTTAAATTGAAGTGGCTGTGGGATCGAACAAATAATAAACCCCTTTAGCGCGTGTTTGCCCGAGATCTTAGAGGAACCTCAATCGATGTTTGTTCTTTTTTTGTGTGTTCTGGTTCTAGACATTGGCGCTGACGA
>QLNU02014176.1:170636151-170647817 GCA_006491805.2 Dysdera silvatica | reverse complement strand
CGTGGGTTCTCCTGCATAGGATACCTGAAAAAAAATTTTTTTTTTTGTAATTATATTATATATTATATTATAGAGCTTTAGATTTTATAGAGCTCTTTAATTTTCTATAAACTGAATTTTTATAAATAAAGCATCCTCAGGTTAAAAACATAGCATCCATAGCCACACCCTCAGGTTCGAAACAAATTAATCAGAGCATGAAATATTCCTCTTCCCAAAAACACTACACTTGACCGGCAATCAAGAAATCGTAAGTTCGGGTTCCACCAGGCGCTCGAAAATCATTCTTTTCTTTACAGTTTAATTTAGTTTGAGTAATTTAACAGTCTTATAAGATGTTTTTCCCCATTTTAATGATTTTGACTGCTTTATCAAATTTAGATATTTATTGTTTATTTATTTCTCTTAGTTACAAATAGCCATGCATGAAATCGGCCATTCCTTAGGCTTCTTCCATGAGCATTCCAGAAAAGATAGATCACCTCATTTAAAAATTCTTTGGCAAAATATCCAACGGGGCATGACGTCACAATTTAACACGGGCAACGATAATCCAAGAGGCGTGGCTTATGATGTAACTTCCATAATGCATTATAGTCCTATGGTAATTTATTTTGATATTTAAATTGTTTTTCATGGTGGATAATTCATAGAGTTTTCCATAAATAGGGATAATATGGATCCGTGGGATGACAAGGATTTATGTTAGCAGTCAAGGCACATGCTTCGGGATCGCACCTGTTGGGCGACAAACAAACATAAAAAATAAAATTTTCCAACCTCAACAATGTAATGCTGTTTTAAGAAACGCATTTCGAAATCCAACATCGCAAGCCAGACGCATCAAACGTTACTCTGAATAATTCAATGAATGGTTTGTCCCATCGTGCAGAAGCAGACTTCTTTGTTCTTAAAAGTATAATTAAAGATACAGTATTATAAAGCAAATTTGAACCATTGCAAATTGGGAACATTTCTGCTTCGTTATATTAACCATTCAATATATATGATTAAACAAAATTATTGCATGCACACCACCCAGTGGCGGTACTTGTCTGGGGGCGGCATCAAATTGCTTAAACATAAAATTGTCCAATGTTGAAAAAATAATGTTTCTTTTAATTATTGCCCTGTTTCCCCAATAGCTATGACATATAAGCGACTACTTTAACTTGCCTGCAAATGCAAACCATAGAATCGAAAGACAAAGGGCCCTAAAAATTTTGGGCCCTGGGCATTTGCCCAGCGTACCCATTTATAAATTTAGGCTTAACACGCTTTTTATATATACTAATAGTAAACGAATGAATAATAAAAAACTTGAACTGATAACGAAAAAATTCATGCAAGGATGCGTACGTGTATTTTTCCAAAATACGCGAAATACGCGCAAAAACATGAGATGTTCCAGGAATCTACACTAAATTTGTGGATCCAAAATGTGCCTCGAATACACGAAGTCGGAAATTACGTTATCAATAATTTTACGGTATCAATAATTTTGAGTTGTATCTTATTAGTTTGAATAATTATATGAAAAATCTCCTTTACATATCAAATGTTAAGAGTATGATATGCGTTTCTTTTTTAACAAATATTCCTTTCTTAGTAAAGGAGGGAGGGGGCGGCAGTACAGGCTGTGCCTAAGGGCGGCAATTTTATAAATCCGCCACTGACACTGTTTTTTTCTCTTTTAATCAGTCTTTCAGCGACAAGATTTTTCAAAAGAATACCATGGCGAGTGTCAACCCTCATTTGCAACCATTGATAGGCAAATTTAAAGGAATCACCTTCAGAGATGCTAAATTGGCCAATCAGCTCTACAAATGCAACGGTAAGGTCAAACTTTCTGCTACTTTTTTCTAATTTTTTGCTGTGTCACATCATTCTGGCTTCGCCATAACCTCTTATGAAAATACAGTCTACCAATGCGGACAAATTTTCCAAACCATCATCCTGCACACAGAAGGGGAAGAACGAAGAAATTTTGCAACATAGGCATATATACAATTTTCATAGCCCTGCCGTGCGCAGGCGGGGTGGGGTCTTAATGCGATGCAATTTTATGTCATATGTATAAATATACATATGAATATATGGAGTTGTACCTATGTAACCCTCCCCCTTATGAACTTTATGCTTACGCTAATAGTTAATAGGCATGCATATAGTGTTCTTTAAACTTAATTGGTGGTCAATATGATTTCTTAACCGGGGTGGTTTTTTTTTTAGAAGGGATTATTAGTTACTAAAATCTAAATAAGAAATCTGATGTCACAGTGTATATATATGTTTACAAACGGTTTTTTAAAATGAAATCTACACGCTTTTTCTTAGATCACTGCTTGAACAGAAACAGTGCCAATTGTCGAAATGAAGGTTACCTGGGGTTTGCCACAGATGGCGCTGGCAACTGCAAGTGTGTTTGCCCACCGAATACGAAAGGGGCTCAATGTCAAGATCTTATTGGTTCAGTGTAGAGTATGTTCTGTTCAGTGTAGAGTATGTTCTGTTCATATGCATATTCTGTTCAATATACTCTACACTGAACAGAACATACTCTACACGTATATTCTGTTCAGTGTGGAGTATGTTCTGTTCAGTGTAGAGTATGCTCTCTTCAGTGTAGGACATGTTCCGTTCCTTTTTGATTGGACAATGGCTTTTAATCGCTTGATCACTGTTTGTTTATATTAATAACATGCAGTATGGTGGTATTTGAAACCATATTGCTTTTGCAATACCCTTCACTATAGATTCCTACATGTGGTGCGAGGGGCCAATCAGATATTTTGTCGTTTCTTACCGATTAATCACACCGAGTTCTCCACGCCCACTCACATATTTGCACTTCACTTTGTTTGTAACTGCATGACCTCTACTTTCCTTGCACCATAAAAATTCAACCAACCACCTTTCGTTTATAATAAATTACTCATAAGGAAAGTATCTGACACTTACTTATGGTAATACAGTGCCGATTGATTGTCCAACTTTTCCAACAGTTCTCTTATGCAGACAAACACACACCAGTATCCGACAACGAGCTCAGTGATTTGCTTAAATTTTACAAAATAAGTTCAGACTGATGTCTGAAACTTACCCCTGCCAGTTTTTCATTCCCAAATTCGCGGATGTGTCGTTATTTAGGGTTTACCCTGCGACACAACTGTCATTGATTAATAATTTTTGGCACCCAAACTCTTAGCCCAAACTAGAGATTTTTATATGCATAGAAGAAAAAGTCGTCACCCTGGCCCGGAGTCCTGTTTTCATTCCCGGATCGATTCATACACTTGGCTTCGAGCGGCGAAAACTGGCAATGACGCCAACGCTTTTAACGGAGCCAAGTTTTTAACGTCCCATTGCCCACCCTTGGATCCGCCAGTAGTACTTTTCGTTGTTTCAAAAGTTGAGTTGAAGTTCTTATAGGAAAGAAACCATGGTCTTTCTGTCTCCAATAAGAACTTCAACTCAACTTTTAAACTATCAGAAAGCATTAACTGAAAGCGATGTACTGAAACATTCGGAACACCTTACTTTGTGGCAGTACGTGTACATAGTGCATGTAAGCCGTATGTTTTGCTTACTAACTGTAGGATGCTCTACAACTTTCTAATTGAAAATATTTCCTCATCTTCATTATTTTTCGAAACAACTTTTTTAACTTCCTCAATTCGCCACCAGGGGCGCTGCTGTTCATCTCATCTGATAGTGCATAGTCATTTTACTATACCAATACCTAACTTTTGGTGCAAGAGCTTTCTTCGTTCAAAAGTTATTAGCCGCATTCGGACTTTCCTATAGGAAAGTCCGAATATAGGGTTCCTATAGGTACCCTGTATAATACTGTATGTCCTTTACACCCCCCACCCCCGGCCCAACAATTTTAAAAATTATTCGTTGCTGGCCTTATATTCTCTTATTTTGATAATTTTGTTGTACAGTCAGATTATTACTTTGATGAATAGCGTACTAATCAATCCATCAATCATCAATTACAGTTCATTTAAATGTCATAAGCAGTGGCAGGAAAGGGCGGGGCTTAGGGACTCGTCCTTCCTATTGAATATCAAAACACATTATTTTATCTAAGGCCGCATCACATAACTTTCTTTGAAGCCATTTGAGCCTAGGGAAGTTCCGATACTACCGATATAGGTAGGTATCGATACTTTTCAATCGATATTGGCGGTATCGATATCGGTAATTTGATAATATCGAAACAAATATCCGGGAATCGGTATTCGATACTCCGACTAACAATCCGTGGTCTACGCATAATATCGTTAAGTCCTTGACGTAAGCCTGAGCTTAGAGATATTGTGTCTGTCTGTCAGGGCCGTGCTTATGGTGTTAGCGGCCCTTAAAAATATTTTGACATAACACAACGATAAAAAGATTTACCAGGGTTTAGCATTACAAAATAAAGTCCTTTACTGGTCTAAACGCTGTAGGTAAAAATAAAGAGCAGATAATGAAGTTAAATTGAAAATAGGGGATAAAAATTAAACAAAATACTAATCATTGTAATTTATTATTACTCTAATTATTATAATTATAACGAATTAATGAAAAGTTTCTCAACGAACAAAGCCGCTTGTTTTATACTATTAGAACTTACAAAGTAATTTTTCTAGTTTTTTGTGCTGCCAGGAGTATATGACGTGGCCGTATGGCCACCACAATAAACATGATAATGTACATAGGCTCCTGATGATAACACATTTGACTAATAACACATGTATTTATTCTGACCACCATTTAGAGGTTGCATTATGGGAAGTATGACGTAACACGTAAAAGGTGAATTGACCAAATACTTTGTTGAAAGTATATGGGGCCGCTAAAAACTGATTTCTTGGTATTTGCACTACAATTTTTGGCGACCCTGGGCGACCGCCCAGCTCGCACCCACTAAGCACGGCACTGCTATCCGTTCGTACATCCATCCATCCATCCATCCATCCATCCATCCAATATCAATAACTAATAAGGGTTATGAAATAATTATATTTTTAAATATAATTATTAAAATTTTAAACAATCGTTTTCAATTCATTCACATTGATTGTAGTTTGAGAGTTTATGATAGTATTTTATGAGTTTATGATAGTATTTTATGAGTTATCGATTGTAGTTTATGAGTTTGTGATAATAATTTATGAGTTATTGATTGTAGTTTATGAGTTTGTTATAGTACTTTGGGAGTCAGTAATAATATTTTATGAGTTAGTGATTGTATTATACAAGCTTGTCAAAGTGTGCATTGTAGCTCTTTACGTCCTCGAAGTTGAATCATGTGTGTATAGAGAATGGTGGCATTCTAGGAGCTCCTATATGTGGAGGAGATATAAGCAGTGAGAAGACCATTTCAACTCCAACTTATCCAAAGCGGAAACGAGACGATAGCTGTACATGGAAAATCACTGTAAATATACATTTTCTATTGATAAAATACGTATTATACATATAGTAGTAATACTGTACAAATCTAGCGGAAAAATACTTTACAAACAGCAGTTTAAAGAAGTCTGCTTAAGTATACAAAGCGCTTAACTACACGGAATTTCGCTGCTGTGCCAATGTGCATTTACACTGTTTGTTAGTTGCATTAATTAGGCTTATATCTGGTCGATTATATAGCGTCGTCTTGTTATTATCTCAGTACAGCTTATGTGTTTCGTTCTGCGATACATTGTACCATCTGTCAAATAAATACTATAAATTGTTCAAGAAAACACAAAATATTGGTTTAATCATCCAAATTTATTTCGTCGTCTTCAAAGCAGGCCCCATTTGATACTATATATCTATGACAATAAATATTCCATTCTTTGAAGTACTTTTTATAGGCACTTTCCAGTATGGATTCCTTTGTAGGCACTTTCCGGTATGGACTCCTTTATAGGCACTTTCCGGTATGGACTCCAGTTCCTTCCGCGAATTTTGTTTTATGGCTTTAATGGACTCAAAATGTTTGCCACAGACTGACAATTTGAGTTTGGGGAACAAAAGAAGTCATGTGGGGCCATATCTGGCGAATACAGTGATAAGTCAATGACATCCGTTGAGTTTTTGGTCAAAAATTCACATACAAATGTCGATGTGTGGGGTGGTGCATTATCGTGCTGCAGAATCAAAGAATTGTTCTTCCATAAACCTAGCCTTTTCCGGCGAACCTTCTCTCTCTCTCAAACACCTCACAACACCCAGATAATAGTGATTGTTAACTGTTTGCCCCTCTTAAAGGAATTCGGAGTGGACACCACCACGATAATAAAAAAAACCAAACAGTTAACATGACTTTGATTTTCGAGCACGTTGGCGTGTTTTTCTCAGTTTCCGCTAGCTATCGAGGCGCTATTCTGAAGCTTGTTGGCTGGTTTGCATATCAAACTCATAAACCTGCATCTCTTTACCCGGTGTGATGCGTTTCATGAATGTAAAGTCCGAATTGACTCATCCAATCAAGTATGTCTCCAGTTACCTCTTTGTGGTGTCTTTTTGAAGAAAATGCAACTCCTTCGGAACAAGCTGTTCCGCGACGTGTATCATGCCCAAAATATCAACTAAAATGGTACGAACGGATTCGTGAGACATGTTCAGATTCTGAGTCACTTCTCTTAAGCTTAAATGAAGATTTTCCATCACCATTTCCTTCACTTTGTCGGTGTTTTCCTCAGTCGAGGACGTTGAAGGTCGACTGAAACGAGGCAAGTCTTCAACCCCCCCCTCGGTCTTCTTTGAATACTTTGTACCACTCATATACTAGTGTTTTTGATAAAGCTGACTAACCGTATGCCTTTTTCAAGTTTTCCAGTTACTTAGCTAAAGAAACTTCAGTAGCAACAAAAGTGTGAGGTAAACTCTTTTTTCGATATTTTTATCCATTTTAAAAAATTGCAGAGCACACCTGAAAATTGCTGAGACCTGACCTGAGATAACCTAACCAACATGTGTAAACAAAGTGGCCGATAGCTCACGCCAAAACTCTACGTAAAAATTATATATATTGGTATCAACTTACAGCAAAAACAATTTTTTTATAGGGTCATGCCACGTCAAGTGGTACTGTGACTTTTACCTTACTATTTTCTATGGCTTTCATTTTTTGCATAATAAAACTATAGTATAAGAAAAAATTCCAGATCTTTTTTTTTTTCTCTCTTCCCGTTTATTAGTTATGGTGGTTTAACATTGCCAAAAATAGGGAATTTTGACCTTACCTGGCTTCATTTAAATCTAAAAATCTCACTCCAGAATTGAGATATTTCGAAAGCAAAAATACTATTCTCTTTAGAATTTCATGAACTTTAATATGATATGCGACATGATGGGTTATTTTTGAATTGTCAAATTAATTTAAAAAATTGAAAATGTGGTAAAAAATATTAATATAAAAAATCAAAAATATTATATGACTTACTCCTCATTTCTAAAAGCTCACTGCAAAATTTTAGCGTGGGATTTCAATGGGATTGTAGTTTTTAAAAATACTTTACACGTGCATCCATGCAATATTATTCTACATGTGGGGTAAAATTCTCACATGTAGGGATAATATCCCAATAAATATCTATAAAAGAGATTTTTGAGAAAAATCCCTTTTATAGGGATTTAGTTGTAATATTATCCCTAAACATAGAGATTATACCCCACACCTAGCACAATATTGCATAGATGCACCTATGAAATATTTTTAAAAACTAGAATCCTGTTGAGGTCCCAAGCTGAAATTTTGCAGAGCGCTTTCAGAAATATGGAGTAAGTCATGTAATTTTTTTCATATTAATTTCTTATCACATTTTTAATTTTTTAAATTCATTTGAAAATTCAAAAATAACCCATCATGTCGCATATCATATTGAAGTTCATGAAATGTCGAAGAGAATGGTATTTTTGTTTTTGAAACATCTTAATTCTAGGATGAAAGTTTTAGGTTTAAATGCAATCAGATAAGGCCAAAATTCCCTATTTTTAATAAATTCAAACCACCATAACTTGAAAACGGGACGAGATAAAAAAAAAATTCAAATTTTAGATTTAAACTAAGTTTAGGCTTTGGCGGTGGAGTGTGCGTGTTACTAAATGATATTTACAGATATGTATATTGATCACACTGAATGACACTAATTAATCCTTAACACATTTATTTATAACATTAACTATTAAAATATATTAACATGCTGAATAAACTATAGCACAAGCGTTCTCGTTAACATGTTCACAGTCTGCCTATCACGCTCGAGGCGACTACTACCAGTTCTCGTCCACTGATCCCTTCTTCTCTGTTCTGTTTTAACCAGGACCTTTACCTTGTGAGTAAGAGGCATGCGTCTCCTACCTGAACGCGACTATGGCGGTCGCTACAAGGCCATTAAACAAGTGTATAAAATTTTAAGAAAATTACAAAATATGAGGTAAAAAGTTTATTCAAAGTTGTATCACTCGACATGGAATGACCCCATACCTTTTACATGGCCACTTCAAATGAAAAATTCCCCATATTTATTTAACGGAAGATATTGTTTGGTTCCTATTTGCAGTAGGATAATATCGTTGTCACTAATCCAGTTTTGATAGCTACTCTTTTCCTCATTATTTGTGACACCTGGTCATGCCTATGCTTGCAATCTGTTTGCTTGTATTATTATTGATAGACTTCACCATACAGCACATGTGAAACACTTGTCTTTGTCTACAATTACTGGATCAGTTCAAGCTTCACCCAGAGACTTGAGAATGTATAGATGATAATGAGAGTTTATACAGCTTCTTAATATGCGTGTGCTGCACTCAGTAAGGAGTTCTTTTGCAGATTTACTGCTATGACTTCTATAATACTCAATTTATCCACATATTTCCTCACGTTTGCTCTGATAACTCCTAAGTACACTGACTACTATTAGAATTACTACGGCGTATTCATTTTCGAAATCTGTTAAGCTCTATTGATAAATCACGATATTTTGTGATTTTTTATATTATTATTATCTATTGATGTAATATCAAGAGTGTTGTGTTCATTATTATATTCGAGTGAATATTTGTGATAAATTTTTGTACACTATTTTCAACTATTCTTTGCTCTGCAAAATGACTGACGATCTATTTGAAAGAATCTTATCAGACTAGAACAAAATGGGCATTTTGCTGGGCAACAAAGCAAATTTAGTAAGCAGGAAGTAGCGATTGTTTATTCACAAAAGGGAGTGGCATAGAAATTATTGTATGTGCCCCTATCTTAAATGTGCTGTGTTTTTTGTTTTAGGCTCCAAGCGGTAAGAAAGTTTCAGTGCAATTTCTGGATTTCAGCTTTCGGCCCAGAATAGTTGATTCTAAAAGTCCCTACAATGGACTTTGTCTATACGAGCACGTGGAGATACGAACAGGAGGTGGCGACGATGGGGAAATGTAACTAACCTTTAATTGCATTAGTTTTCAATTGTCTAAAATTGTTTACGCATGTTCCTTCAAAATTAGCTGCCAAAAGAATCGAAAGTAATTTGAGCTCAAAACAGGGCGGACTGGGTCCTCTCAAAGAGCGCATACCTTGGATTTTTGGAGGGCGGGTTGCCCATTCGAAGGCGTGAGTCCTATCACCGGCCCGAGGGCCGATGAGCAGGCGGCCCGGTCCGCCCCTAGCTCAAAGTAGATCGTCATAAACCCACTTGCCCTGCGGTGGCGCAGTGTGTAACGCATTCAATCAGAAATTTAAAATTCTAAAAAATACAGTAATTGCTAGTAGCTGCCAGTTTCTGTTATTCTTTAGTTCAGCGGTTGTTTTTTTTTAACTGTGGTCCGCGGATCCCTGGGGTGGTTCCACGGGACCGTATCAGGGAGTCCGCGGTATCTTTCCCGTGCTCCACGAAATTTCGGCAAAATACTAAGAAAAGAGCATTTGTTCTTTAATCCTAAGAATAAATTATGAGGAGGGACAAAAAAATCCTTCCTTAAATTGTGAAAATTAGCGATGAAATTAGCGTATGATGCAGATTCCAGCCTTTAAACTTTAGGTAATTCTTTGTTGATATGATTGCGTTAATTCTTGGAGGTCAGCGAGGGTGAGTGATCTCTGAAAGGGGTCCGCGGTCTAATAAAGTTAAAGAACTGCTGCTTTAGTTTGTTTAAAAGAAACGAAGTCTCTTGCTACAGTATTGGTGAAATTAACCGTCTATAATATCAAGTAAAAGTTGCCGTAATTTGGCGATTTAAAATTAAAACAGGCTGTCCTAAATAATAAGTGAGTACCATATGGGGATATCAATACCAGAGATTATATCGATATATATTTTATTTGATCATATCGGGTTTAATATATGACTGTACCGCCATCTATTGGCATGAAAGGGAACTAAAATTATATAATTTTTTAAAAAAAATCGTGTGAAGTTTTTCGTAATTTTCAGATAGGATAGCATTTTTATATGCATGATTTCCAATACCTCTTAGCGCAAAAATTTGTTTTCACACTTATCCAGTTAAAGAACATACTCAATCAATGATTTTTTAAATAATTTTTTATTTAAATTGTCTACATTTTATTGAAAAAATTGTGACGCATTGCGATATACCGTCATCAAAATTGTGCGATAACAAGTGTATGACTAAACGTATATCGAATGTTTCTACTCGATAGTTAATAATAAATCTATTTGTTTTAAAATGCAGATAGAACATTTTCAAGCGTCACAAAAATTTAAGTACATATCTATTCATTTTAAATGCATATACATGGATATTTTGAGGTTTTTCAGTGCATATTTTGAGATTTTTTAGTGCATGTTTACATGCATATTTTGCTGGGTTTTTTTTAAGGCTCACAATCCGGGCTCTATTAATAACACTTTAATTAAAAAAACATTTCAGAATAGTTGCTAAGTCGAAAAGTTAATTTTAAAATCTTTAAATAGGAAAGTCGAGAAAACAAGCATTATGTAATAAAAATCTAATTGCCGGTTTGCTTTATTTTAGGTATTGCGGCACAGATTTTGAACAGGGCTCAAGAATTGTTTCATCGTCCAACATCCTATGGATTTTGATAAAAGCCAGCAATCAAGTGGAGGGCAGAGGCCTCAAAGCAAAAATTTCATTTGTTTGATACTTTGACATAAACTAATTTTGCACCAAATTCTCGAAGTTATTTCATTCAGAGAAAAGCAACTAAATTTTAAAAAAATGTACAGATTAACTTCGATTTAACGATTATTTTTATTGATCTGAATTTTGTTACGCTGAGTCTAGTGTTATATTTTTATCGAGTTTACGTTTGCTTTCCTCGATTTAACAACAACTTTTCGTCATTAGCCTGTAGCTGTCAGTAAAATTTCAAATAGAAAATCAACTGTCATCAGAAAATCAACCTCAATTGAGTGGTGGACGAACAAAGCTACTGAGATTTTTATTATGATAATAAATTGACACCCACGTTTTTAAGCTCATACTGGAGCTGTTTAGGTATAGGAGAAAAAGAGAAATCGTCCCCATCCTTGAGTCTAACTAGGGCCCGTTGAGCCCAGGGTACTTTAACCGCAAGACTAACGAGGACAGGAGCATCGCTCCCTTTCTCAGTATATGAAGTTGTAGGATATTATTACCCTTCTCAGGGATGAAACAATTGTCAAATAACGTTCGTTTTTTTTTCCTACACATAAACAGTTCTG